>BMAV01004821.1:0-148433 GCA_019973955.1 Trichonephila inaurata madagascariensis
TCATGTTTTTAAAAATGAGCTGTTTAGTGCCATTCGCTATGCCCCCCCCACCAAAAAAACATCTGTTTAGAAGGATGTTTGACAGTTTTTTGGGATATGATTCGGCAGAAGAGTTTAAACTTTATTTCTTAACTACACTTGATCTGTATCCCTGCACAAATAAATGCATTTCATAACTGAAAATCACCTTCTAGTCATTAACAATCCTGGAAAAGTGTTTTCGGCATATGCTAAACCTTTTTTCATCGTCTTCTGAGTTTGAACTTGCTCTTTCCTCGTAGTTGATGCCTGACAGATAGCTTCCAGAACTCTTTTCTGTGCAGTTGATGAACTCACTTCAACACCATAATCCAATAAATCCCTTCGAAAGTCTGTGCTTGTCTTACTTTAATTTATTTTGCTATTTCTAATTAAAATTGTATGAGTTCTTGGAGTAATTTTCCGTTTGAGCCCGAATTTTTCTTTTCTTTTTGGAGATGATAATCAGGAATCTTGAAAAGGTCTTAAAACACTTGATTTGCCCACACCAACTATATATACCATGGCTATATTTCTCACAGTCATAGAAATGTGTTCATTGAGAGCTATTATTTTTGAACGCTTCCTTGGAATAACATCAGTCTCTGAACAAGCCAAAGTAAGACGTGTTACTTGGAACGCAAAATTATAACCACTGGTTACCTCACTGAAAGGCTCACAACTGAAGTACTCTAATGTACTAAAATTAATCAAATGAGTAAATTACATTCAAGGTTGATCTGTCACATGACTTCTGAGCAGATATAACTAGTTTGAGGTGGTTCGGGACATAATTTGTAATCATATACCTATTCAAAGAATAAAAAGAAATGTTTGTCCCAAATAATTCGAACATTATAGTATCTTTCTAATTTCGGAAGAAATTTAGTTTTTTTTTCATCATTGTCTGCTGATATACAGGTCGGGTCAAGAGTTTGACACCCATGCTCTAAACCATAATTAAGTATACTTAAGAATTGGTGATAGTTAAACTATATAAGTTACATTAATTTTTTTAGTTCCAGAATTTTCACAGGTATTACATTATTCAATTCTAATCAGGAATAAAGCTTCTTCTCTTATGAAGACGATGCATCTCTACTCGATTATAATATGCCTCAAAATATTTACTTTAGTAATATGCATCACATCCGTTACCTCATGTAAAAAGAAAGCAAAATATGGCTATCTCTTCTGCGAACTAAGTCCACAACATGCTAATAAATGTAGAGGTAAAAAAAATGTTATGTAATGGAAAACTAGATTGTATAATCAAACTTTCAATGCCTCGTGATGAGATGTTTATAAATAAATAATCCGACACCACTTTAGCAGTTAAAATATAATTATAGGGTACAGAAAAGCATCTGTTCATTTTTTAGGCTTATTAACTCACAACTTCATAACCAAATTATTTTCAGCCAAAGTCGCGAAAGAACTATTTACATAATAGCCCATCGTATATTCATTTTCAATTAATTGCTTTTGTTGCCTCAATTGAGTACTTTTAAATTCATCTAAAAATAAAGCTTTTTTTTTAAAAAGCAATATAAATTTTATATAAAATGAAAAACGGCATTTATTTTTTATGTAAAATTATAATGATAATTATGTATACTTGTGTGTATATGTACTTAACATAAAATTTTATCATTTTTACAAGAAAAGGCACATTATATTTCTAGTCACATTTTCCGAATAAAGCGAAGTAGATGTATTTTATATATTACATAAATTCTTCACATTATTTAAATAGAATATCATGAAAGAGGCAATTATGAACACAACATACCGTAATATGTTTGTTCTAAGGATTTTTAAAGACCTAATACATTTAAAGTAGCACCATTAAATCCTGTTTATTATTCTTCACATTATTTTGCAGATACCTATATATGTATTATTTTATGAACTAATCTAGTAAAGTTAATAGCATTCTTTTAGTTAATGATATAACTTGATTGTATAAACAAAAAGCAGATAGCATAACTTATAAAATGTGTATGTATATAATATAAACTTTTACAATAAATTTTTATGCCGGCTGGGTGGCGCGGTTGGTTTGTCACTGGCCTTCTGCACCCAAGGTTGCGGATTCGATCTCATCATAAGTAGGTCGTTTTTCATTGTGCAGAAAATCGACAGTGGCCATGTCATATGATTATACGGCATATAAAATATCCCTAGAGTGTCTGTTGGGCTTGGGTGCTCTCGACAAAATTAAATCCTAGTACAAGTTCGCCTCGTCAGAGCTCAGGTGCCTCCCTCTAGGGAGGAAACTGGGTGTCAAAATTACCTCCGGAGATTGGTATCTGCCTATATGGTGCCGCACTAAAAAAGGGATACCTGACCCGGGAAGGTACTAGGTCTGCCCATCCGCAGCTCATTACAAATAAGAAAAAAATTAAATTGTTATATTAAATTATTTTATTTTAGATTAAAAACTTTTAAAATATTCTACAGATTAAAATAGATATTTGAAATTTTGGAACAATGATAAGATGTATGCAACAGTATTTATAAGAAGTTCAGGCAGAGGATTGTTTTTTTAATAGGGTTTTAAACAGTTTTACAGCTAGTCGAATTTCGACGTTTCTGTTAATACTTTCTGCGTTCCAAAATCCTATGGAATATATTGGATAGAAGTTATAAATGTATTTCGAATAAAAATATTACAGACCTAAAACAGAAAATAGTTAGAAAAAAATGAATTTTGGCCTACAACGCTCCAACAGCTTCCCTTGGGAGTCGAGTTTTTAAGAAAAATCGTTCTTTGTGATTGTTTAATTAGAAAAAAAAAATATTTCTGCCGAATTTCAACACTTAAGATCTAATAGTTCTGGATATCTCGTGATGAGTGATTGCATTCGTAATTATAGAAGATACCATATACATTGCAATATTCAATGCATGTACCATTTACCAAATAGACATGCATACGCCATATTACTATTTCATGTGATCCCAGATGCATTGTTTTCTGAATAAAATTAATCATATCATATGTTTGGAAGTCATAGATGTTATTTACTCCCTGAAGGTAGTTTCTAATAAAGCAAAAGCATTTTTCTTTCCTCTTCTTAAAATATTAAGGAACAAATAAATATTGAACTAATATTCTTAATTAAACATGTATAGAAGGAATGTTAAATTGCACAAAGAATGTATCGCAAAACATAACAAGAATTTAATTTTATAAGGATTAAATTACCTTATTTTTTCATCCGAAAAATGCCTAGTGAAACGCAGCCAAAAAGAAAACTTTGTTCCTTCCAGACGAAATAAAATGTGGCATACCTTAAAATAAAATGAATTTGAAGAAGAAAATGCGTCGCTTTATACGACACTGAGGAGTGCAATCATAAATATGATGTCAGGCTTTAAAAGAACTTTTATTTTTGTTCTACATTTGGTTTCACCTTTGGTATGCTTGTTTTTCGCTAAACGGCATTGTACTTTAAAGCATTTTGACGTCATTGTGAAAAAAGCCGTAATTGTTTTAAAGAGTCTTGCATGTGTACCCATGTACATGTTTAAATGCAATTTTTTCGACAAAAGAAAAAGTCCTAACTGTACTAAATAACACTCTATGAAAATGAGAATGAGCGATTAAAGTAAACTGACACTGTTTCAAGGGAAATAATTCCACTTTAAACACGTGTACTGGCATGTATATGTAAGTAGAATTTGTACTGAGGATGAAAAAATTTGTAGAGTGCTTCTTTACTAGTGATGTTGTTTCTATTTTATAATTTATGTTGATAAAATTCATATTTATGGCTACGAAAATTCCACCAGTTCCTTTCTTTTTATGGTGTAAGACATAAATATTTTCACTAAGCAAAGTTTTATATATCAGATACTATACGTGATATTTATAGTATAAATTTACACTTATCTGAAATTTTCAAGGAAATGAACCATGTACATGAGCTGAAAAAAATATAATTTTAATTAATGACTAACTCTTAGTAAGTTGCAGTTACTGTTTTTAAATAAACATTTTAGATTCAAATAAAATGAATGAAAAAAAGACATTTGTTAGAAGTGTATGCATTGTTATAATTTAAGTGAGAGGTTCAATGATATGTTTATAAAATTGATTTTTTATTTTTCACTTATTAGCTTATCGGATCATTATAATACTAGTAACTGCTGCGATAATTGGAAATTATATAATTTTTCTAAGAAATATTTTATGTAATTTTTTCTCCGCTGTTAAATGTGCATAGAGTTGCGGTTTAAAAATAAGGTAAATTTTATTAATTTATTTTTTCCATTTTTATAACTTTTTGTCATATGTAACAAAAGGAAAAAAAATTGATAACTTTTCAAACATTCTTCAAGAATTAGAATACAGTTTACAGATAATGTTTCAATTGTTTATTATTCAAATTATAAAGATATTGAAGGGATAAACTATTAAATTACCATAACCTCCTGAAATGAAGTTGTTAGTTTTTAATATTTGTTATATAAACACACAATTAAGTGTTGCTCATTTTTTTTCACAAGAGTAGATGAATATTACCGACATTACAAATTCAGTCAGGATTCTTTTAGCATTCTAGACAAATCGAAAACTTAATTTCAGTGCAGCATACCCCATAATCTATTTAGGTCTCTACACAACTACAAATTCATCCAGCAATTAACAGAAATCCAAGCATCTATGAGAATCCTGCAGGGAAATGGTTCCCCAGATTAATTATGTTCTTCCATCATTTTTCAGCACAATGTTTTTTTTTTCCCAAAACCACTAACCTGAATTGCAGTTACTCAAGTTTTATTAATTGTCTCATGTCTCATTACAAATGCTACCTAATTCTGAGCACTGCTAATCTAAAGATGCACACAATATCAATTTTGAACAGGAGAAGCTAAATGAAATTATCATTGCTTTTTTTACAATTATGCGTAAATCGATACTTTCTTAATAAGGTACTGAAAAAAATATTCCAGCTATTAAAAAATGGCAGATATTTGAATTAATTTATAGAATTAGAGATTATATATAAATGTGGAAGATCTTTCTTTCGAAAACACAAGTTCATGGAAAAGTTTTTAAAAAATGTATTTTTTTAAACCAAAGAAAACTTCAAAATAATTCGAATGCTAAACTTTGAAACACATCCTGCATAATATACATTTCTTACTTAAGCCATAATGAAGCATGATTTGATGTGAATTGTATTATTTTTTTTCTTGTAGGTAATTTAACTACTTCAATATATAAGGATCACTCATTTTAAAATTCCTACTTAAATTTATCTTAATGGTTCTTCCTTGTAAGATTTCATTTAAAATAGGAGAAAAAATTATTTTCTGTAGTTTGAAATACATTTTTATTATAGCTTACTGCAGTGGTTCTCAAACTTTCAATACTTGCGACCCAATATTCAAACATAAAATTTCACGCGCCCTCCATACAATAACAATTTATTGAATTCAATAATACGATACTTTGATGCTAAATCTACAATAGAATTTAAATCTCTTAAGTCCTAAACGCGCATGTAAACGTCTCGCTCAGCTAAAACGTTCTTTTCCCCGAACGTATATATACGTCTGTCAAAAGTACGATATTTTCTGTGCACTTTTAATATTCCACAGGTTTTAGAATACAATAGAAGGAC
Source organism: Trichonephila inaurata madagascariensis (assembly GCA_019973955.1). Lineage (NCBI taxonomy): Eukaryota > Metazoa > Arthropoda > Arachnida > Araneae > Nephilidae > Trichonephila > Trichonephila inaurata. The sequence continues at coordinate 5,655 of BMAV01004821.1, forward strand.
ATGAAAAATGCACTTATATTTCAGAGAATTTGCTTACTTTTATTTCTTCCCCTCCCCAATACATCATATAAGCACGCCTTTGTGGAAAACGGTGGCATTGGGGAACGAATCGCATAACTTTTAATCGGCAGTTAAGGGATTCATTATAAACCGCACAAACTAACAAGATAAGTGTTAATTTTTTTTTATAGTGACACAACCATTGTGGTAATTATTATACTTATTCTTAACTTAGTATTGTTAAATTAATTATGAAATACATTATAAAAGTAATTGATACTTTTTATAAGTGTATTATATCAGTGTAAATGTGTATTCTATTTTTTATTATGTCAGAATGTATTTTTTTGTTTACTTTCAGTAAACTAGTAATTTTTTTAAAATTATCTTTTGTTTTCCACTTTTCAATATGCTCGTGCCCCCTAGTAGAGTTATCACGCCCCCCAAGGGGGGCGCGTCCCACAGTTTGAGAAACGCTGGCTTACTGGCACTGTGGGTGTTCCACATGAAATTCAACTCGAATGTACGAGTATAACAATATAGTACGTTTCTTTACTATTGGACTAACGTTAAAAAGGTAACTAACACGAAATAGTTACTAAAGTGAGAGGGGAGCTTTCTAAGATAAAGGTAGAGTAATTATTGCAAATATATATATATATATATATATATATATATATATATATATATATATATATATATATATATATATATATATATATATATATATTCCTGTGTTGTGATTGAATTATATATATTTAAATATATATATATATATATATAATAGCAGCTTTTTAAAAAAATAAAAAATTGTATTATAGTTAATTTGAACTGTGAAAATTCTGTTGAAGTTATTGAATTAAAAAAAATAATAGTGAAATAAAAAAATGATGAATGTAAATGGCACCTATTAAAATTGTTTTCTGATGTACTAATACTTCAGATTGTATACATTATTCCTAATTTCTAAAAAAATATTTTACAACACTATTTGTGCCTTTAGGCATGTAAGGAATTTCCTAGAACATAATGTCGATAACTTGCGAATTAGCCGAATCACTCCTTCAAAACGAACAGAATATTTTCTGTAACTCTTTGTATAATAAGGTGTATACACTGGGTTAAATTGCTTTGTTGATTCCGGACAACTTACAACTAAATCCTGGGTTTATATGAATAAATATGATAAGAGTGAATCACAAGTAATAAATAGTATTAATCTTATTTTCTTAGAAAAGAGGAAGTTTCGGTTTAAAAATCCTCAAACTTTTGCTTTTTAAAGTTATTGTTACTATATCGCATGCGAGTCAAATTTCTTTGAAAGTGGTGTAAGTCCATTTTATATTATACGGACATATTAAGCTTTCAAAGTAATTATATTTTTAATTCCACTATTGATAAAATGATGAATAGTTTGAACAATTTTTTGATGAACTGTTCATAGATAAAAAGCCCATAGCTGATTGCATTCAGTGTTAGAATATCTAGATTGTTGTCAAAAATGGACTTACACCTCTTTCAAAGCAAGTGGCTCATATGATTAAAACACAAAATATTGAGAATATCATAAGCCCAATCTTGATTTTGAAACTACTCCCATTTTTGGCACGGTTTCTGAATAGTTAAATCATATTTCCAAAAGTCTGATGAACACAATCAGCTATAAAACATCAAGTTGTTTGTCACACATCGAAAGTAATAAAGTTTGCAAACACCATCGCACGAACAATTTATTTTTCGTAGCGATTGATCGAAAGCTTAATATAAAAAAAAACAACTCCCAGAAACTCATCTAAAATTCAGATACAGGCTTATAAAAATATTTTTATAAACCCAGATCATAAACATTACGAAGGTGACTTGCATCTCAACCCTTCCAATCCGAGAACATCATTAATTTGAATATTTCAACCCATCAGCACACACCGTCTAGACTATTTGAACTTCCTTTCCACCGTTAACTCATCCTTTTGATTTTAAATTCCTTTTTCCTGAACTCTGTACTGACAATGATTAATATTAAAACTTCAACAAAGAACGCTGGAACGATCATGTTATCCTGGAAACCGCTGGTACAGTATTTATTACGAGTTCAAGTTCTCAAAAAATCGATATTTTCCATTAAGGTCTATGTTTCTGCAATAGGATCCGGAAATTTAGATTTCGTTTTTAGTTTTTTTTTCTTCTTTATTAGCAGCTCGGGCCAAATTACATCCTCCCGTCGATTCGAAGTTTTCAACCACAGCGTTGATTAATCACCATGATGCGTCAATAGCCAATTTAAAGGCAGCGCCCTAGCAACATGCAGATGCTGAAAGCCCAGCAAACACCCTAAAATGAGATTTTGATGTTTATTCAGGCGTGCCATGGCAAATACTTTTCACAAAACTTTGGTCGCTCGGGTTTGGATACCTGGGCTTTGAAGGTGTATTTGTTATGTATTTGTTTCGAAACGTGGTAAATTTGTTTATATAACTTATGCATTTTTAAGTGTTATCCAACTATAACCTATGCCTTTTGGAGGAAGATAAAAACGAGCATTCTTGATTTTCTCTCACGTATCTTTCAGTGATATGAGTTTTATCTTTCAGTCACTTACCTTTCATATACATATTATTGCAAATGAGATGATATATATTCTATTTCCAATACTATTTTCTTTTTAGATTTTATTGTGGCATAATTGTACGCCATTTAACACAAAATGTAACAATCTGTGTGGTGAAGGTCTTATAGCAAATTAAATATCTTTTTTCAAATGTGCATGCAGATAAAATCTCGTAAGTATTTCTTTATTATGTGGGGAATTCTTAATAAACAGAGAAAAATATTTCTCAAAACCTTCGCTTGAATTCTCTTTGAACAAGATATTTACCCCTTTAGTCATTAAAAGTAGCTAAAAAGGCATTGAGGTATTTTTTCAAATAAGAACATTTGAGTTATTTATTTACGAGAAAAAATTTTGTTGCGTGTTTGACACAGATCCATTTAGTTTAGCTGTCAATTATAATTACACCAATTATAACTTATATTAATATATATACTACATTTGAGATATATTTAACTCAATAAACTTATGTGTTATCAGCATTTATGAAAGGTCTATTTGTGCAATACTTATAATGAATACCAATTTTGAATTCAATGCATATGATATAATTAAATTAACAAAAATTTTAAAAACTTTAGATTTATGATTATAGTTTGGAGTTATGGAGCATTTTTATAATTCAATGTACAAGTATTTTATTAAAATCAACACACACAGAGTGAGAGGTTTTGAACATCTCAGATTTATTCTATATATTATGACGTTAGGAAATAATTTTGTATTATATACTTATTATTTATTAAAATCAACATTTGTATGACCTCAATTTAATCTGAGTGGTATTACGGTTTGGAATATTTTTATTTTCTTTGTTTTTTAATATTAGTTACACTGCTCAAAAAAGAATTACAGGGACAGGTGTTTTAATAAAATTACACATAAATTTATACTGGTGAATAAGTTAAAACAAAACATTCACATACTAAGGTATTATAGAAAACAGAAGCAAACTATTTGCGATAAACAACGTTCAAAATGCTAAAATTAAGTTAGTGAGAGAAAAAGAAATTGTGATTTCACATATGCTTCTTTCTTCACAGAAACACGGCAATTATAGTAAATTTCTTTTTTTATGAATTGTTAATTCGACGATATTAAAACGACGCAATTTGATGAAAGCCAAGGCTTGGCAAATTATCGCGAAACATGAATCCAGACAAGTACAAAGAATTTTGTGGAAATCTGAGTGATCAGGATTGTCGTTACCGAAATTTAAGGCGATTTCAAGAAATAGGGAATGATAAACAACGACCAGAACAAGGCTGTCCCCGTCACAGAAAGTGGTGTCCGTGTCTCCTATTAACAATTCGACGAGGCAGAACAGACAATGCCACTCATACTCAAATTTTGTGAGCAACATTCTTACTAAAATTATGCATGTGAAAGTTTGTGAGGATGTTTGGTACTCTTTCACGCAAAAACAACGGAATGGATTTTAACGAAACTGTGCACTAATATAGTTTATACATCAGAATAAAATAGGCTATAATTTATAAAGAATTGTGTAAATGTCCAACATAAAAACATAATTGGGCCCGGGAAAGGAAAATTTTCCATCTGCGGGCCCCCGACAGCAAAATCTATCTTTTTTTGTAGGAAGCAAAAATTTGCATTTTTTTTTTGTCAAACCCCTTACAATTTTTAAAAAAAAAAATCAACAAAATAAACCAAAAAACCCGAAAAATTATTTAATATTTTAAGGTTTACAAAAATTTTTAAAAGCCCCTTTTTGGGAGCAAAACGGGGAGAAGGTGCAAAAATAGACCCCCCAAAGAATTACTGGGGAAATTTGATAAAAAAAAAACCTTTTTTTCACTTATTAGACAAGACTTAAAATTTCTACAGGGTTTTTTTTATCAGCTGAGATGGGTGTGTCCAAAAAACTTTTTTTTTGTTTAATTTCAATTCAGAAAATTAACCATTAAAAAAATTTTTTATATTTCAATCTTTTTTTGTTTAATTTATCAATTCACCCATTTAAGAACGGGGAATGCAGTGGGAAGATATTTAAAGGAAAAAGTTCAAAAAAGTAGCACCGTTTGGTCAAAACGTTTTTTCACGGGATCTTCACGCAGAAAGGCCAATAGTGTGTATTCCGTTGGCCTCAAGACACAGTAAGGCCGGAAAAAAGTGGGCTGTTGTACATTTAGATTGGAAACAAACTATATTTTTATAAAGTATTCTTCTGTTTTTGTTTCGAGTCCCCTTTGAGCAGAAAGGCCAACACCAAGTTCATTTGACCTTTCCGCCGAATAATGTCACACACCAGGTCTTAATACCCCCAAACAACTGCCCCAGCAGTCCAGAAGATGAGCAGGAGAAGCAGAGAGAAAAACAGGGCAGGTAAAAAAAACTCCCTGCCCCCCGAAACCCTGAAGCAGAATTATAGGGTTCTTCAGATGGCCTTGGCGCGCTTTGAAACGGTCACCCGGTCACCTTTTTGCCATTCTTTTAAAATTAAAAATTGGGAAATTTCCCAATTATTGATTGAGGGGTATTTTCGACGATTTTTTATTTAATCTTGGAAAAATATAAATTTTTTGGGGAAGAGAAGAACCTTAAAATAATCCAGTTAGTTCCCGTATGAATGAAGGGATTAAGGGGAAAACAACAGTGCAGATGAACTAACGGCTTTAAAAATATTATATATAAGGCGTTTTGTCTTGTGTAGTATTATCAATACGTACTAAGAAAAGACAGAAATAAATCAAACACTATTCTTTAAATATTATATCGAGTAAGAAACCCAAACTTAGTGGGAGGTGGACTGAGGAAAACCACGTGTTTAATTTGCGGGCGGGGATAATTTCCAAAAAAATACATATCGTGGGCTAATTATCAGACTGCATAACTCCATCTGATGCTATTTTTCAGGGGAGGGTTGTTGTTTATGTTCACCAAGATTGGCGATAATATTACAATATGGATTTTTTTGATGTTTTATCGTGATAATGTGGTTGTATGGGGATAACGTACATTAGTGTTAATTTTTTTGTATTGTTTTTTTTCCCGCGGGATCTTGCTCAACAAAAGTAACACATTGTTACAAATTTTTTGTGTAATGAACGCTTAAAAATAGTGTAAATAATTTATATCTGAAGTGTAATAAATTTTTATTACTTTTGTTGTATTTATTTTATGTTAAAAATCTTGCCACCACCTCTCCCTCCGAAACCAGTTTTATATGAAATAAAAAAATGTAGTGATTACACTGATCGAGGAATAAATTAAAAGCGGAGTGCTCACTGAGGCATGGCGTAGACAAAACAAAAGGATTAAGGAATCCCGCCAAAAAGCGCGCGCTTGGCGCGTTGCACTCCTATATCAAATCAGTAACAACAGCGGAGTTAAGCAGTTTGATAATTAGGCCGACGATATAAATTATTTTATGTAGTGCTAGAGACGAAAGAAAATAAAAATTTAGAAAAATAATGTTTAATATAACCTTAGATAAAACAAATACAAAATCGCAAACCAAAGTTATTTTGGTGTAGAAGTTTTCATAAAATGTAAGGAGTAGTCTGCCGGATCAAGAGATTTTTTTTTCTCTTGCAAAATTTTCTCGTAACTTACTTCTATTTTTTTTTTATTATTATTCCTTGTTTTGTTAAAAAAATACCCTCCTCGTTGGAGTATATATTTTCTAAAATTTGCAATCTTTTTTCAATAAAACTGCCTGTCAAATTACCAACCATCATTCGACCTTCTGATTGAACTAGGTCTATAGACGCAAGTTCTTCAATGTCTTGCTGCTGCTCATGCATTTTAATGAGTTCATCAGTTGTTAGCTCTTGATTGTAGGAATCCAACAGTTTTTCCCCATCCACTTCTGAATTTATTTGCCTGGCAAGATCAACAACTTCCTGGATCAAATTACCAATTTCATTAGGCTCTAGTAATGATTCCGTTTGAGTTTTAATGATGAAAAAAAAAGAAGACGAATCTACGAGATTTGAATATCGCATAACTCCAAATTCACATAAGTCGAGGTATTACTGTACATAACCAGTATAATAATGCATAAGAAAGGAGTTAAATAGCTTCTTTTCATTGTATCTTGAGACAGTAATCGTGGTACTACAGGCAGCTGCTTATTTCTTCTATAAAGATAAAGTAGTACTACTCGTCTGTTCATGTGCGCCATTCAGATGCAGTCTGTAATTTGGGGATAAAAATAATGGCATCATTGACAGTTTGGGGTACATTCGACTGTGCTGCAAATGGCGCCGAGTGGAATGTGTGCGAACACCGATAGTTCTACAACAAGCCATATTTGATGTGATAGAGCTCCTGATGTGGTAGAGGTATCCAGGATTGTCATGCTCACAATATACTTGTCATTACAAGTAATCGTGCGACAAAGCTGGTATAATTGGTGCCATCTGTCAGCCGTTTCCTCCTCCAAGAATTGATTATAGTTCTGCATAACTGTTGCTTAGTTACGTCAGAACACGTTCACCCGTTTCTCGGAAGGATAATTCGCTTTCTCTTCAAGCAGTTCTTCCTCAATTCGAACTCATAAACGTGCTCAATTTTGTATTTTTAAGGCATACTGAAGCTATTTCTGCAAAACAACTGAATGAAATAGAAATTTCACTACAATAAAGCAGTATTATCTTCTTCGTTTATATAATGCGTGTAGGTAGTATGTGATGAGTTGTGTCTATGTTGAAGTGTTAATCATTTATATATCCAAACAAGTTATAAGCACGGAGAAAATTCTACGCGTTTTGAAAACTTTCATCGTAGCGTTGCATTTTGAGTGACTGGCAGTGTATTACTAATAATTTAATTCAAGCACTATTCTTAAAACTATTCTTTAGAGATAAAAGTTTATGTACTTTATTTGTAACAATTTTTTTAACTTAGTTTTTTTTTAGTATGGATTACAAATTAAATTTAGGATTCAATAATCCATTAGTCTCTGAAAGCATAACATGCTTGAATGAATATTTACAAGTAATATAAATATATATGTTTACTTTCGATATTGTAATAATATAATTTGTTCACATGTTTCAATTAAATTACACTCATATTTTTGTACCAAAAATAATTAGTTACTATTAAATCGTATTTTGAAAAGATATTCATTCAAGGATTGTATTTGGTTAGGTTTGTGTAAAAATATGTAATTAGTAATAATTAATAATTTGTAAATTATCAAATACAAATATTTTAAAAATATCATATTAATATTATCTATAAAAAAAGATTTAAATAATTCAGTTTTACTATGCAAAAATAATCATTAAATATTTGAGTTTAAAGCTTGTTTACGCATATTTTTTAAATATCTTAGACTGAAATAATATTTTTCATAAAAAAAATTAATTAAACAAAAGGTACTTTAAGTGTACAATTAAATCCCACTTTTTCAAATAATTATTTTTCCTGAGTATCATATGCTTAAACAAAAACAATGAACAAATACGTTTTGTTTACAGCATACGATATGATATCGTCATAGAAAATGAAATGCGATCACGAAAGCATAAAAAATACAAAATGAAAATTTTCTCAGAGATTTAAACATAGAATTATTTAGGATTTTTGTTGGATTCAAAAAGAAAAGCCTCCTTTTTTTTCAATGTGACTTTTATTTTTCATTTGAGAATGAAAACCTTATTTTGAAGCGCATTGTTCGCTTCATACACTATACAATTCTATTCATCTTCCTTTGAATCTCAACAATTGGAATTCGAAAATTCAATTGTAGAGACTCAAAAGAAAATGAATAGGAGAAAGAACAAATTCTTTTCTTATTCAACGCAGAACATCAAAGCAGAATGTCACGGATGACTGTTTGTTGAGATCTTACGATTTTGTGAGTATAAACTGCGATAGTTTTTGCTCTCGTTGAGTAATTTTTAACCTCGTCGTGACATCCATCCAATTTCTAACGGTTTTGTTGCGCTGCTTTCATTTTATCAAACACATAAAGTTATTTTTAAGATCTAATTTGATTTATTTTTCATTTGAATGGGATGTGATCACAATGATTTTCAAGTGATTCTTAGATACTTCAAATGGTTTTCTTATGTTTAATATGACATTGTAGAAAATACTGATTATCAATATATCCTTGTTTCTAATTTTTTTAAAAAAAATAATTATAGAATTTCAATTATTTTTAATTGAAATGTTGCAAGAAAGTATGGTTTGAAAAATTAATTTTGCAGCTACACATTATGTTTTCTGTTGTTTTGTTTCAATACTATTGTTGATTATGGTTTATTTCAACGAAGGCCTGTTTTTTATGTGCTTTCAGAAAGTTTTTTATAATAAATTCCTACTATTAGATCACACTCTCTCTATATAATTGTTCAAATTTTCAATCCTAAATAAAATACTATTTATGTTATCCACTCAAGCTCAAATACATTTTTTAAAATTTGTAGTAGATGACACGATGCGAATACAGTTTTTTCAAATATCAAACCATTAATTCTATTTAAATAATGAATAGCAACACAGAAAAATAATAGTCCAACATATATATAAAAAGGAAATAAGCTCGTTGTGTTCCTATGGCGCAATGGACTTTCTAATCCAAAAGTCGTGGGTTCGAATCCCACCTGGGATGGCCTAATTTCTGGAATGTGATTTCTTTTTACTATGCTATTTTACTAGAATATTAATGAATAAATAGCAACAAAGAAAAATTATAGTCCAACACCCTATATAGAAAGAAAAATGGAAAATCGCTTTCTATTTAGCCACATAATATTGGGATTCTATCATATGTACCGTAAAATCCGGCGTATAACGCGCACTTTTAACACAAAAAAATGAGGTTGAAACTTAGGAGTGTGCGTTATACGCCGAAAAAAAATGATGGTTTCACACAAAAAGTAAAAGAAGAGATAAGCATAAGAAAAATTAGATTTCTACATAGTTCGGACAATTGTTTATTTGAAAGAAATGACATTCCTAATGAAATTAAAGGGTTCTAATTCTAAAAATAAATTACTTTTCAAAGTTCTGGGATAATACCTCGAATTAATGGCTTAAAAACATACCAGCATTGCACACGCACATTTCTCATTCTTTCGTAAAAAAGGGGGTGCACGCTACATGGCGAATATATCTAAAAATTAAAAAATGCAGCTTGAAAGTATGGGTGCACGTTTTACGCCGGTGCGCGCTGTAAGCCGGATTTTACGGTATATATATTTATATAATGACTGTAATTATTTACTAAAAATTAACTAAAATAAATTCTTTCTTTGTTGTTGAAACATTTTTTTTGTATTACTTGTTTGATTTTAGTTCCTACTAAATTTTTGCAGTTGAAGGATTTTTATGTATAATATTTATTATAGTTTTTTGTGAAAGGGTTTATCACATAATTGATTTTTTTCTTTTGATTCATCTATATCAGGTTATTTGATCCATAGCTCTTGCAACAAAAACTTACTACTGCTATTAAATTTCTATTAAAGTTTTTATTTATATTTCCATTCATTCATTTCTATTTACCTTTTCAGCATGTAATTTTCTCGCTTACATTATCTATACATATAAATAAAAATGAAGTGTCTGTTTGTAATTTGAAATTAACAGTTTTTTACTAAATACATTTAAAAGTATATACGGTACTTAAATAATAAAATCAGTTATTAAAATTTTTGTCTGTCTGTCTGTTTGTTCCGGTTAATCTCTGAAAAGGCTGGACCAATTTTGTCGCAACTTTCACTGGCAGATAGTAATGTTATAAGGAATAACTTAGGCTACTTTTATTTTAGCAACAAAAAAAAATAGGGTTCCGAGAAAATAAAATTAAAATCAATGAAATAGTGAGCAATATCCAATTCAAATAGAGATTATTTATTTCAATAGGAATTATTTTATTCAATAGGGACTATTTAATTTCCCGAGCCTTCTGTCTCAACGATTTCTAGCAGTTATATCAAACTTTTCTGTTTGATCAGGTTGCTGCCACTCGCGACATTTCCCGTTCATGTCCTTTGATCCTAATGATTTTACAGTCCTTAACTCATTTTCAAAGGTCATGCTCCCCTTTCACCCCCGTCTTTGCGGCTTCCTTTGTGTTCGCGTTTCACCCTACTGCTACTTAGACCTATTTTGATCCTAATGATTTGAGTCCTCACCCCATCAAACAGTGTCAAAGGTCATGCGTCCCTTTCACCTCTTGCTCAACAAAAACGAAGGGAAAAAAATAAATAAAACAAAAAAGAAACATAAATTCACAAAGTAGAAGAATGACATTATACTTGTAGCATAGGTATTTCTTTACGTAGAATACATAATTATTAAGTTTTCGTTGACTCTGCGAGTGAATAAACACTTTTTTGTTAAATTCCAAGTGGACGAAGTCGCGGGTATAACAACTATTTAACATAAAATAAATGCATCAGAAAGTAATATTAACGTATTACACATCCAGATAAAAATTATTTACACTATTTTAAGCGCTTATTACACAAAATTTGTTACAATGTGTTACTTTTGCTAAGCAGGTAGGTGTTTTAAAAAATCGACCCACAAGAAAGTTACGGGGCGTCATAAATAATAATAATAATAATAAAATCAGCTATTATATCTAAAGACTTTAAATTTAGCGAACATGGTTTTTTTGTTCAGCTGAGATATGCAAAAAGCTTTTTTTTTTTGTTTAATTTACAATTCACGTAAAATTAACTCATTAAAAACTTCTCTATCCTTCAGTTTGCATTGTTTAATTTTTAAATTCACCCGTACGAAAAACGGGTATACCAGCTAGTATATATATATATATATATAACAGTGAAGAAGTACTAGAACCTACAGTGCTAAAGCAGGAAGAAATTGGAATTCACCAGATACAACAAATGTAGATACAAAAAAGTGTTTGGACTAAACTGGAGACCTCTATTATAATTTCTAAAGTTGTCGCTGAATTAAGCCAACGAATTAGGGTTAGCAATATATATATATTTGTTAAATCATTATTTACCGTGAGGCCAAATTGTAGTTCATTTAAAACTATTTATAATGTAAATATTCATTGAAAATTATTTTAAACTTTTGGATAAATTCTTTTTTACTGGTTCTGTCTTCTTTAAAAATATCATGTTTGCTATAAGAGCTATTTCCTTTTTAAATTTAGCCCGTGCGAAGAATGGGTATTTCAGTTGGTTGGTTATAATTAAGGGACAAATGAACATCTTTGATTTAGAGATCAATTTTGATTAGAAGTATCATTTTGGAAATTCATGTCTAAAACTCATAAGAAATTTAGTTAAGTTTCGAGCATAGAATTAAAATTTAAATACAGTAAAAATATTGGTGGTTTAAAAAACATATTTGGTTACCCCCATTTGGTTAAATAAACAAAATGGGAAAATAATACTAAATTTTAGATAAATGCAGTGTATTATGATGCAATGTGGTTTCATTACATATTCCTTTCTTAGGCTAATATCATATTAAAAACATGTAATTGTTGCTTTTCTTTTGATTACCCGAATTATCTTAAAGCAAACAATATTTCTTAGCCAACTATTCAGCACTAATTAAATATTTTTCATTAGTTTAATTATAAAATGTGTTATGATGTTAAACAATTTATTACATCCCGTGAAAGGAAATAATATTGTCCAATTTTTTACCCCAATTTTTTACAGTGTGCAATAATTTTACGCACATCCTCTCTCAATTCGTTTCAATTGTTACAAATTCTTTCTTGCGCTAAATTTATATTCTCAATGTAATAATTAAAAAATACTCTTAACTATAAAAATTCCACTTTATTAAAAAGTTCTCCTTAGTCACATCTTTTACAAAATGAATATCCTCTACGAATAGAAAATTATTTTATTCTCAATTCATTACAAAATGTTATGAATTATTTTTAGACAGTTAGGCTAAAATTTGTTAGATGATCCGTCTGGGAACTTTTGGTAATATTTTCACGTTTCATATAAACAGAAATGTACTATCTTAAACTCATAAACGCCTAGAGATGTAAGTTTTCATCGAATGCTTAAAGCCTCATCTGGTTTTACCTTTTGCTTCCTTTTTGTATGGTGTTTTTTTTTTCCAAATTTAATTTTACCAAAATTATTTTATCGTTTCTTAACCCAACTGTTTATTTCTTTAGCTGAGACATTTTAATCGTTAGTGCACTATCTGAAGTACTATTTCATTTCAGCGATTGTTCCATAAAATTACGATTATTTATATAAAAAGTAATAAAAACATAGACGAAAAATTGTTTTCGGATAGGAAGAAGGTAAGAGTAACCAACTATGTTTATATTTTTGCATATACTATTGAATCTATGTAAGAAAAACGTAGAAATATATTAATACTGTATTTATTGGAACTTAAGCCGCCCACCGAATTCTCAAAACGTTTTGTGAAAAAAAAAAAACCCAACAAGTAAAGTAATTTTTTAAGTCAATTCGTACTTCGTTAGAAAAACGTACTGGCGCCATCTGTTGCAGCTACTTGTAACTTCGTCAGAAATAACACAAAAAAATTTAAAATTAAAAAACAAAATCTAATTAAAAAATTAATATTTGGAGAACCTGTATCAACATCAAGTGCCATCCACTACAAGTTTAAAAAATATATTTGAACTTGAATGGATGAATAGAAGGGATTTTCTTAACGATTGAAAATTTGAACAAGATATATATATAGGAAGGGTGATCTGATAGTAAAAATAGAAAAACAGAGTAGAATGATTTATCGATATCTATTATTTAAGAAATTAAAAAATAAATAAAATTCGACAATAACTAATGAATAATTAATTTATTTTATCAGCATTAAAAACTTTTAAAGACACTCACATGAACCTATAATTACTCTACCTCTCAATATCCTGTTCGATTTCCTCCATCCAACGAATTTTTTCACATTCGATTCTAAGCCGTAATAAAAAATATAATAGTTTAGTATGAATACACACGGTTTCTTTTTTAATTTTTTTTAAAAAAAGAACAGGTTTTTTTGGGGAGTTTTTTTGTTAACTTTTTTCTTTAACAACACTCATTTCTCTTTTGACTTTACATTTTATTTATTAAAAATAAAAATTTATGCATTAAAGAGATAAAGCAGAAATGTAGCATTTCATTTCTTTCAGAATATTTACTCAAAATGCTATGGGAAAAATAATTCTCCCATAGTTCCATCCATAAACTATCTGCTACCGGCACACCCTTCCAAGATAGAACCCCAAGGCCATTTCTAGCCATGCCATTGGAAAGATGATAAAATCGTTGCTGATATCGATGGCAAAGATACGCCCCAAGATCGTGGGACGGCTCTATTGTGTCCGGGGATGTTTGTTCCCAACATCTGAGAAAAATGGAGTCGGTTGATCCCAGGCCTTATCACGATCTCTCCGGGGAAAAGGGGAGGTCACGTGAGGTAAGCCATAAGCTGGTTCTTCTCAGACGTCCAGTTGACACATCCTAGCCGATCGCAAGATTGATGATGGGCAGGGTGAGGGAAAGGGTGGAAGGCTTACTTCGTGGTTTACGGTCCCGAAAGTTGCACGGGGCGAGTGTTTCCGTTTTAGTATTAAATCCTCGGGAAAATATCGAGTAGAGCCTGCATTTAGCAGAAGAATTCGAGGGATTTAGTCTGTGACATGTGTCAACGGGGGACGTTTAACGTACTTTTGTAAGTAATTGGATAACTTGAAATAAAAGCGGATGTGTGTTGTTATATATGAAGCGTATATATATGTATGCATTTCTTCTTGTATATATATATACAGTTGAACCTCTATATAACGAAGTCGCTATATCCCGGAAAAAGTTTCGTTATATAGAGGTTCATCTTTTAATATGCTTTATAAACCACGTAAAACAAATTTTAAATTCATAAACACTATATATTGAAAAAAGGAATTATTCACACCAGTAGCGCACACAGGAATTTTTCAAGGGGGGGGGGGTCCGGGGTTAAAAGTTCGCCATTCCTGTATCATGCTACTTTTGTTGATTTTCAGGAACAAAACACAGTAAAAAACTAATTATTGAATAACTAATTATTATTAATTAATAAAATTAATCATTAATAACAAATATTTAATTACATTTTACGTATTATATACTTAGAATTATAGCCAATCGGAAAAAATCTAGGGTTTTTGGGGAGGGGGTTCCGGACCCCAGGACCCCCTTGTGTGTGCGCCACTGATTCACACCTTTTTTTAAGAATTAGAATTTGTTTATTTTATATATCTTCCCCATCAAAAACAGAAAGAAAAATGCAAGGAAAACAAAAACAAAAAAAATGTCGAAGAATTCCCTGTATTTTCGACATTAAGGAAATAATTTTATACTAAAATTAATGAATTTTAATGACATTTTTATGATTTAAAGCATACAGGTAATATTAAAAATGTATTATTTTATAATTAGAACACCGGGGCCACGGGACAACTCCATTGAGGGTGGAAGAGGATATCGAAGATGTCTCTAGTGAATTGGGCATTGGGGTTAAAGGATTGCACTTCTTGGATGAAACGTCTAGAAATCTATTCCTCTCGGCGCGAGTTAGGATCTAATAAAATCAGTTCAAAATTTATGACCACCACAAAAGGTATTAAAGATAGAATAACTAGACATTTTTTCAAAAATACTTTAACAAAAGGGAGAACAAAAATAGAATTACAAAAGAAAAAAGTTCGTTACATAGGTAATGCACTTCGCTATAGAGAGGTTATTTTACGAAGGAAGTCGTGGAATGTTCAAAGTTCCAGGAAAAAGTTCGCTATGTAGAAAAACTCGCAATATAGAGATTCGTTATATAGAGGTTCCACTGTATATATATAGAGAGATATATTCATAAATATTAATACCAAGCATTATTACAAAATCATAGTCATCTAGATATTATAATGTTTGCATGCAATACGAAATTCTGGTGCGTTTTTTAAATTCATTATTTTATTAGTTGATGCTGAACAGTATACTAATATATTTCATCAAATAAATATTCAAATAATATGTGAGCACTCACTAATGTTTAATCTACGGCGTACTTTCTAAAATAAAATATAATAATAATGAAATGGGAATGAAAATGGGTAACATAATTTTTTTATATTGGGATAAAAAATGTATAATGTGTATGACATGTATACACTTTCATATATGTATGATTATGCATACATGCTTTAAATGTATAAAAACATGTTATACAATTTACTGTTACACATCTATCAGTTAATTCTAATGTGTCAGTAAAATTCAATAAATATTCAGTAAACACATATTTATATTTTACACGGAAAATAATAAATTTATTCGGATTTTAATTTACGTCGCACTGCACAGTAACTCAAGGACTGTTGTCGACACATCTCGTAACTTTGAAAGACGGTCGAGTGACGAGGACGGTACATGATCTGACACCCTTGCTGCAAACTTCCATGCCACGCCAATGGGAAGAATTTAAGGCTTGCCAGATGTAATGTGCATCAGCACTTCTACAGGTCAGATATTTAGAGGCATTACGTTTCAAAGCCGTGGTTCGATACCGCCCACCTAGAGTTCGCGAGAATCACCATTTGGCTATCGCGGCCACAAATTTATTCGAAAATATGAGACAAACACGTGGGCAGTAATTTAAATCGAAAATAGATTAATGTATTCAAATTAAGTTACATAGAAAATACTATCTATAGAGATAAAAGACTCAATATGATGTCAATATATATTACTTTAGTCTTTTATCCTGAAAAACAATTCTTTATTTCGGTACTTTTTTGTAACATTAAGGGAAGAAGGTCTTGAACAAAAAAAAAGTCTATTTGCAGACCAAATGAAGAGAAGACGAAGATTTGGAAGTCTAATTATCAAAAGACGAGTCTCTAAGCCTAGAAATAGAATTATTTTTAGAAAAAGAAGAAAAAGTACCCTGTCTTGAGATCAGCCAGCCAAGAGAAAGCCCGGAAACATAAAACAGGTAATATAAAACACTGTGGAGGGAAAACACGCAGTAGGCCACATCCCATAAATCTATTACCATTAAACATTCAGGAGATTCACCTTCTGAATACTTCATTTCTATTGACTGCCATGCGTAGCCGCTGGGCTGGAAAAGTTCGGGGGGATCATAGCGTATTGGTTTTCAATGCTTCTGTAAACTTCAAAACAAAGTTTTTATTGACGTTCTTTTGTATGTTGATAGAATTTGTGCATAGGCAAAACATTCAAATACTGCTTCCCATTTTATAGGAAAAGAGAAAAAATATAGTACTACTTTACTGTAAATACTAATAAAATGTAAGGTAATGTTTAACATTGTAACGCTAAATTTATATATTGAATTACATTCAAGTTCAGTCTTTTATGTTATAAAATAATTCTTCCAATGGAATAAATATATATTTTTTTAATGTTATGCGTAGTAAGGTGAATTATAATTACGATATCTCGAGATCTCTTTTAAGTAGATAAATTAAAAATCCATTAAAAAAGATTAAACCTTAATTTCATTTTAATATTAAAAATTAAATTTTAAAAATTAAATTCTTTAAAAAACATTAATCTAATATTAAAACGTGCGATTATCTTAAAGGAGTTATAGTAATATATCTTTCAAATAGGCAGATCACGTGCCTTTATATATCACGAGAATAATCGATGCCATAATTAAAAGAAACTTTATTCGAATTAGATGCAGCACGATCAATGGTGGCAAGTGGCACAATTAACAGCTTCACGCGCGCGCGATCTGATTATATCTCACTTGTCGGAAATATATCATATGTTAAATACCAGGTGAGATAGAAAACTGAGGTATCAGCGCATTAATGGTTTTTCCAACATATTATATATCTCAAAAAAACTAAATGCAATAAATTATAGTTTTTAAAAAACTAAAAAAAACACGCTTTTATAGTGAATCGAACTAAAAAGTTTAAAAAAAAATCTTAATATAAGAATAAAATGAATAATATAAGAGAAAATTAATGTCATGGGGATAAAAGCCTTGGGTGTTCTATATTAAGTGTTATAATTTCTTACTAGTTCTATTCACGGAAATGCTGAGTTAGCGTAAAAATGTAATGCAAAAGCACCCAACACTTTTGCCACAATGACATTAATTTTCTTGTCAGTCATTTTATTCTTATATTAAGAATTATTTTTGTACTTTTTAGTTCGATTCACTATAAAAGCGTGTTTTTAAGTTTTTTTTAAATGTAATTTATTTTTCATTTATTAGTTTGATCTACAATAAAAGCCTGTTTTCTTAGTATTTTAAACTATCATTGATTCATTGTTGAATTTATCCTTGAGTTTGATATTTGGAACCTGAATTACGTGGCTGCTGGAATTGGTCTTGCTCTTTAATGGATATTAATTAACGGGCCTGAAACTATTTATTCTTTCCGTTTACAGGGCCTCGGATAAATCCCGTTTTGCTATATTTCGAAGATTATGTCTCTATAGATACAAGTCAAACTGATAGAAGTGTGTTAAACAAAAATATTAAATGTCATCGTATAATCACATTTTAAACCCGTTGCTATAATGTTAATTCGTATTATCATTTCTAAACGTATGTTGCTTTATAAGAAATCTTTTTTTTTTGTAGAAATATACATCCACAATAAGTTTTTACTTTCAATATAATGCTAGAGAACTTTTAATTAACAAAATAAACATGCAATAGAAAAAAAGAAATTAAAGTCAATTCCTACTTAGATCAAGAAAGAAACATTTTATTTTAGCTATTTTTTATTAAATAGTTACAATTATATAATATAAATATGTATATACATATGACAGAATCACAACGTTATGTGGTAGTTAAGTTTTATTAATTATCATTAAAGTATCGTATTGTCATCCAAAACAATCGTGTATGCAAAATTTCAGTTAAACTGAATGTTTTAAGACGTGAGAAAAAAACTTTTTCAAGTTTTGACACAAGTCGCCAAAAATGATGTCAACGTGTCTGTATTTGTAATTCTTTAATTGATTAAAACTAATAATTTAATCTTTATTAATTATAGTTAAATTATTGTATTGTCATTCAAAATAATCATGCATATAAAATTTCAGCTCAATTGAGCGCTTTAAAATGTATTTTATTAACGATTGAAAATTCCACTAAAATAAATAAATAAATAAATAGTGAGTGTGAGCTAATAGTAGGAATTGAAAAAAAAAAAAATATTTAGCAGTTAGAGCATGAATTATTTTTTTTTCACATGCACCTTTTTTTTTCCATTTTCAGAAAAATTAGATTTTTGTTTATATTACGGTAAAAAATTGCTGACGCACCCACTTTCCCTTTCTTACATAAAGAACACTTTTTTGTCTGTTTTATTTGTATTAACCACAAGCCTATTCCTTTTTAGGGCTGCACCTTAATCTTTGAGTCGCTAAATCTGGAATAAGTCGCTAAATCTGGCATAAGTCGCTAAATCTGGAATAAGTCGCCAAATCTGAAAATCGTTATTCTTGAGATCCGATCAGGACAATGGAACAAAATTATGAAATTAGTATTGTCATCGGTCCTTGACAAGTGTGAAAATTTTGAATTAGTCTGACCTGTTAAAGTGGGTAAAAATCTAGTTCAAAGATTCCGTTACATACAAATAAAACTTATAAAAGAGTACTAAAATAAGAAAGCGTTATGTAGGGTGTCCGGGCTTAAAAGTATCCAAGAGTTACAGCTTTATAATTACGGAAATACCCATAAAATTTAGTAAACTTCTCATCCTTGGATTGGAAAACCCTTCGAAATTTTCGGGTCTAGTCTGATCGGCCGCACATGCGTGCATTATTCGGCAATCGCAGAAGGCAAACTTGTTATATTGAGTTGCCAATAGTTTGAAATAAATTAATTTCTTACAATTTTCTTTGTTGCGGAAAACTCTCTCCTACACATGTATAACAGTACAATCTGCTCCTAAATCATCTTGTTTTCAATAATTAATCAATGTGAAACTTCAGATATTTGCTTTGGACACTTTCAATTAACTTGGCCAATACCAACATTCAATAAATGCAGCAATCATCTTTCCGAAACTGTTGTAAATTCTCCTTTCAGTTTCTGATGAAAAGCTTTGACGAGAGGATTAGAATATCGATAATTAGAATTCGTGGAAAATTTACGGATCTATGGAGGGTGAAAGCAAGGTATTAACACTACCTCATCGTGGCTTGAAACTAAAACGGTTCAGCAGAAAATGATACACTTCAACGTGATTCGGTTGATTAATTTGAATACCCTCATTTACGAGAGCGAGCCCCTTCAATATCCACCAATCAAACTGCATTTCCTTTCAACGTGATAGGTCGTTAATTTTTAAACGTGGTCACATTTAATCGTGGGTTTGTCGTTAATATTATCATTTTGTTTTGACACGTTGTAATCCTTAAATTTATTTATTAATTTGAAATAGTTATTGATCTTTTTATTATTGTTGTACATTAAAATTTGGTTAATGATTTGTAAAAGGAAAAACATATATTCATGTTTATGAGACGTAATTTTTAATTATCATATAACATATACTTTAAAATAGTTATATTGTTCGAAATATTGATTAAAGTTTTACATACCATAAAAACCGTAATGTTTATAAATGACTTCGTTTTGACAAACTGGTTTTATATCTTATCTCTAAAATGTATTTTTTCTTGCCCTTATTTAAAACTGATTTGGCCTAGTGGTCAAGGTAACGTGCTCGTGGCCGGTGTGCCATGAGTTCAAGTCTAGTACCGTTGAAGACCCGCCGTGTAGGGAAGCTGTGTACGTTAAACCTGTTGAGAGCTCAAACGTTCTCCCGTTGGTGTGGTGTGGTAATTAGAAGAGGGGGTGCCAGCTCAGGTATCGTTCTCGTCACTTGACCGTGGTTCAAAATTACGAGGTCCATCGCAAAAGCCATCAAATAGTTGAACGGTGTGACGTTAATACTTACTGACTTGAAACTTTTTCCAAACCATATATCCCAAAATATAAAAATAAAGGTTGTTTTTCACATTAGCATTCCTGCATATCATAAACAAAAAATTATTAATGTTTTATAATAATTTATTTACATACTTCATTAATTAATATAATTTATTATGATGCTTATTTCAGTTAAATTCTATTTAATTGTTGAATTAATTTATTTAAATTCTCTTTCTAATTTATAATTAAAACTTATTGATTCAAAAACTAATTTATCATTGAAACTAATTTATTTGAATTCTAATTTATTATTGTATACACAGCTCAACTACTATCTGTATGTCTATTTTTATGTCAGTTAAATTTATCAGTCAGAGTTCAAAATGAATCTTTGCTTGTTAATACAGAAACACTACTTTCGACCTTCTAAGAAACAGTTGCTATGATCAAAAGAAATTTGTTTATTGTAGAAGATCCTAGATTTTTAAGAGACCTAGGGTTTTTTTAGATTTAATATTCATTTTGAGTACAAATGAATTTTATTTCATAAAGGTTGTTACAAAAATCTTATAACGCAGTAACACTACTACGAGATAAAAAATGCTATTTTTAACATGGGTTTTCTATTTAACTCATGGTTCATGTAACAAGAGCAGATTTTCTCAGGAGAGTTTAACTAAAAGCTTATTTTTTTTAATGAAAGAATTTAAATTATAATTAAACATGAGAATAATTATAAATTTTCTTAACTGGATTGCTGTAATATGATTTTTTTCTTTGCGTTTTAAGTTCAAAAATGTTCTTGTGATTTAGAATACTATTTTGCTACACATTATTAATCTAAATTTAAAATAACCAAATTATTACATATATGTTATCCATTTCTGGTATAAGTACACTCAGAAATTCCCTTTTCTAATTATTTTTCTTTTTGGAATACGCTTATGTTTATCCTAGTGCATATTGCCGAAAAGAACTACAAACATACATTTCTCCCCGCATTGAAATTTTATTAAAAGAGAACGATAAAAATGTTATATCAAAAATTCCATAATCCCATATAGGAAGACAAAGTGAAATGCGTTCACTATACATTTCAATATTCCATGAAAAAAAAATATCAAAAATATAACGTAACTTGTAAGAAAAATATAATATTCTTGCCTCCATAAAGCTGATTACAGATATATAAGATATTTTGAACGAATTTTATGTTCTGTGATTCTGGGAAAGGCATCAATTTATTCACTAGAAGATATTTCAGGCAGAATGTTAAATAATTTTATACTTTTACAAATCTTATAGCGAAGAACTCAGTATAAGTTTCATTACTTTTTTATTTTTATTCAAGAAAGTTCTTATCTAAAACATGGGTTTATTATTTCAAATTTATTATTTGTCTTTGTGATGAAATAATTGAAATTAACGATAAGGTAATGTAAATATTCCTTCTTCAAAAAACACGGACTCGTAAAATTAAATAAATCCTGCTCGTGCAACGTTTCTGTTTTTCAGTGTTCTCTTTCGATTTAGTTAATTCATGTTAATAAATAATTAGTTTTAAAAGAAACTATTGAAATCTATGATAAAATAAAATATTAATGTTTTTTAATTAATCACCAAAATACGATTGCAATATACTTATTTATTTAAAAATGTTCCTTATATGTTTTCAGATTAGAGGAAATGTAATGGCGTGTGGTTAGAATAAATTGAAGAGATGGATGTGATGCATTTTTTTAAATATGTAAATATATATTGACAGTTAATTTACACATAATTTCATGAAGTATATTATGATTTGACCTGATCGTAACATCTGCTCATGCACTTCAGGGTTCAAGGTCACTTAAACTTAGAATGGCACAGTAGACCTTGGCCCTCTGTAGGTTTTTGCGCTACTGAGTTTAATTTTTTAATGTGGTTTGAGGAAAACAAATCATACTTTTGAAAGTACTTCAAATATGTTTAAATCTAGAAGAATCTAAACCAATATTTTTTATGAAAACTTAACGAAAATATAAAGTTTGATACATTTCCCGCTTTCATTATACACTGGTGTGCAAAACTTAAGCAACAGGTGGGTTTATTGCCATAACTTCACGAAAATCATCAGAGACATGAAATTTGAAATGAGGAAGTATTATGTAGTAAAAGGGTGACGAAAGATCGGCGCTGAAAAGGAACACAACGCATACAGTATGGAATCAAACAAAAAAAAGCTTTTTGAACGCATAGTATCGTGACTCATGATTGTCTATCCCAAAAGGAAGAACAACAAGCAGATGTTCCTGAATATGGTATATGCCCTCCCCCTTTCTACGGTTGCTTTACCGTCTCCGCATACTCAGAACCAGCTGGTAACATTTTTTTTTTGGTAAGTGCCCATTCCCCTTTAACATCTGTTTGAGTTTTTGGTTGTACTCCGGATGATGTGAAAGGGGGGCAATACGTCTCCCCAAAACATCCCCCATGTTTGATGGGATTTAAATCTGGGGAGCACGCTGGCCAATCCATTCGGGGATATCTTCACTTTCCCCGCCCCCAACAGCAAGAGTGTGATGTGGCAGTGCATTGTCATCCATAAAGTGAATCGGGAATGGCACCTCAAAAAGATGCAGATGGGGGAAAAAGACCTCCTCACAATAGCGATCCCCGGTTACAGACCCTTGTCGAAAATGGGAAGCTCAGTTCCGCCGTTCAGCAAATGCCAACCCGAAAAAGAACCCAGGACCACCGTAACGATGTCTTTCCTTGATTTCGGGATAAAACCGGGTCCCGATTTTCTCCAAATCAAAACGCGTTGAGAATCGCTTCTGGTACTGAAACCCACCTCATCCGTAAAAGAACATGACTCCATTTATCAGTTTGCATTTTTTTGCCCCTGTCCCCCTGTAAACGGTGGCTTGTGGCCATTTTTCAACGGGGGGCAGCGTTCAGGACGGCGGGGGAACAGGCCCCTTTGTGAAGGCGTCTGGCCACGAAGTAAACCGCTACACTTGTCGACATGTTGCTGTACAGAGTTTCTGAGCAATGGCACTTGCTGAGTGCTGTCGAACATTTTTCGCCTGCAGGATGATATATCGGTCATCCTGCAGTTGTCGTCTCGGGCGGCCACACCAACCTTTCTAACAGCTGTACCTTGTGGTTTGGAACGCTTGCCAAGCGCGCGAAACGACACTTTTGGTGATTCGAACTCTGCGGCTGCACTGGTGACAGTACGCCCCTCCTCCAGCTTTCCGATCGATTTCTTCCCCGTGTGAAGTCATCAGATGATTTCTTCTGGCCATATTCACGAACTGACTCACTTGCACTTGCAGAGAATATGGTGAATTGCGTCTCCGTCCTTCATTTCATTCTACTGTTGAGCAGCGCGCATGGAAGCATCACGCGTTTTGCGGCCTTTCACATCGCTTCTGACATTTTGTTCCTGATATTTTGCATACGCATGACGTTTCTACTGACTTACGTGTTCCCTCACCCCAGTCTCAGACTTCCTTTTCTGCAATTTCATGGCTATGTGCTAAATTTTTACATTGTTGCTTAAGTTTTGCACACCGGTGTAATATTGGCCCAGTTTAGGGGATTGTGAAGTTTCAGCTGGGGTAAGAAGCGAGGGAAAAATAACACGTACAGTGGCAGTTAAATTTGTTGAGAATTGTAGGAAACAATTGTACTTGAAGACTCTGAATAATAAAGTAGAATATGCGATTGGATCGATACATTATTTCCTGCTTAAACTTAGTTCAAATTTTTAGGACAATTTTCAATAAATAGACCTGAGTTAAAATTTTATATATATTTTAATTCTTTTATTGTGTTCGTATAAGTGAAACAAAAATAGCTTTGAACCTGATATAACTCCTATAGATTGTGTAAATGAGTACTTGATGTCCAAATAAACAACAGAATAGGAGCTAAATACAAATTCTATTGAAATGGAAATGCATGTCTAGCTAAATTCAGGCTCGTTGGCTTACAAGTAGCGTATTTGTTTCGTAAGTCTAAGGCTGTGGGTTGCGACCCCCGCTAGAATCTATAGATTTACTGGATACAAAAATCGTAGGCACGCATGTCATATGATTATGTGGCTCGTGAAAGATCCCTTGAGTATCTATTTCGCTTTGGTACTCACGACAAAATTAAATCATGGCAATATTTAGCATTGTGGACAAAATCTTCCCGTTCTTACTGAACATTCCTCTATAAGGGTAAATTACCAAACCCAAGTGTGATCTTAATCACTTAATCCGTTTCAAAACAATGAGATAGATAAAATAACGTGTTGTGTGAAGCAATAACGTAAGGTGTGAAGCAATAAATACTTCAAATTGACTAATAAGAGCTATCCACAATATCAGGGGCTAACTTCATATTCAATAGGCAAGTAATTTTATGGAGATTATTTTTGTAATTACTGCTGCATTGGAGTTAAATAATTAAATAATGATGGACTTCTCTTTCTTTAACTACCTTTCAAGTAAAAGGGGAAAAAAGTGGTCAAATCTTATAACTAGTGATTTTCTTTTATTTTTCCATACAGCGACCAAAATCGAAATGGAATCTCAAAACAACAGCCCGTTTAATCTTTTCTAAGTACATTGGTTTCCTATCATGCAATACTCCTTTCGGAGATTAGAGCCCGTGACCTATGGATTCGTAAGCATGTAACATACCACTAGACAAAAGTGATCACTCCGGTCCGGAGGCTGTTACTGGTTCCCTTAGATACCACCATACACCCCTCAGATTTCAATGAAATTGCAGAACTTCCATTAATAAATTCATTTCACCTTTAACAAGTGATATTTATTTATAAGAAAAATCCAAAAATCATAACTTCAAAAACACTAATATTCAAAGAGTTGTGATTTACAGTCCCGTACTAAGAGTATATCTTAACTTGGAATGTTTTATTATTTCTTTTCTAACGCTGGTAAAAACTTTTGGGGTCTAGACAGATTTAACAAGTGCATATAAGTTTTTAATTCCAAATTTTCATTATGTGGAAATAGAATTTCGAAAATTCAATCTTCCGGGTACCTAACCTGTCATTTTTTGTAGGGCATTAATAAGGAGCGAAATACCACGATCGATGGTCTATATTATTCTATCCCCAAACTGTCAAAAGAACAATGATTGATGTGAATTTCAATAAACTCTATAAACGAAAAGAATAAGTTTCTCAAGATCTAATGAGATAATGTTTAAGATATTTATAAATCTAAGAGTATAAAAAAAAAGTTTTCACGCATTATCTGAATTAAAGTTTCCTATATATCAAGAGTCAACTCTTACATGTAAGAGTTATTTCCAGGTACAACAATATGTATGGGACATACTATATAGTTCTCTATAGCATTTTTTTCTTTTAATTTCAATAGTTTTACAATTATTTTATAAGAAAATATATTTAACTGGGCTCTATAACTACATAAGATTTTGACTGTTTCAAATTTAAGGTAACCGATTACGTTCGGAACCCTGGTTTCGCAAATGCGTATAAATGAATTTTCTTTCTTTTTTCCCCCTTGATACTTTAGTTTAACTTTTGAAATAGAATATACCGTACTTATTCGAGTCTAAGCAGCACTATTTTTCCATAGTTAATGCTACTGAAAATCGAGTGTGGCTTACAATCGAAGTAAAATATTTGTTGGATGGTGGAAATTGAATTACCACCCCTTTCAAAAGGGAAAAAAAGTAACCCTCCATTCTGGCCAATAAAAAAAAGTAACCCTCCATTCTGGCCAATTGCATCCATATTTATCCTTTTCCGCAATTTATCTCCAATCATTAGTCTATCCTAAACATCATTGTATGCTCGTATTTAGAAAAATTTGGTGTACGCTTTCTTTCATCATCTAAACAAAGATATTGCTTATAACCTCAACACGAGTTGACAATGCTGCAAGTATAAAAAGAGAGGCAATTTTTTTTATGCAGAAGAAAACGGAAACAGAAAATTGTGGCACTGAAAATTTGACACAGTGAAACAAATGTACGTCGATGGAGTAAGCAAAATTATATAATTTTAGCTTGTACATCTTCAACATTCTTATTATTTTTACATTCTTTAAAAAAAATGCATAACAAAGACGTTGGAATGGCATAGAAGACGGCACTTTGATGGAAAACGGCGAAGCTGTGACCAATTCCGAAGTCAGCTGTGACAACGGGAGTGACGAATCCTTTTTGAAACATGATACTGGCAGTTAGGTTAATTATAGGATCGTGTATGTGTTTGAAAATTTTTAATACCGGTAAAATAAATTTTAATTATTAACTTCTTATTATTTTTCATTAAGTTTGTTTTAATTTCTGAAGTATTGGATATCAATGATCCCTTTTATATATTTTGTCTCAAAATGAAGTACAGAATTGAGAGGGGCTTAGAATACATGACAACATTTGTTCACTAAATTTTTTGAGAATTGTCTTGTGGCTTAGAATTGATAGTAGCTTAGATTTGAGCAAATACAAAATATACATATATATACTTTTTTTGAAGAATATTTTTACGATAAAAAATTTTAACAGCAATTTTTCACAAAAATGAAGCAAAATTGACTCCTTTTATAAAAAGCGTTTCAATAATAATAATATGTTCCTTTATATAGCTTTGGCTTCTGTACAGAACTAGATTTGGTTCTTGAAGTAAATAATTTAGAGGTGAATTTATTAATATTTTAATACATCAGAGTAAGGCGATTTCCATTTTTAAAAAAACCTGGTTATTATTTCAATTGATCGTGAATCTGAAAACAACGTGAATGTTTCAAAAATCCCAATTCGGTATCTGCAGAGAAGTCTTAGATATATATATATATATATATATATATATACAAGTATCTAAAAACTTCTTATATATATATATATACACAAGTATCTTAAAACTTTTATACTTTTATATATTTTAAAATATACTATAAATATTATATATATATATATATATATATATATATACCCAAGTATCTAAAAACTTATTATATATATTTTATATATCTCAAGCTTTTCTAAAGACTTCTTATAAATATATTATATAAACAGGTATCTTTAAAAAAATGCTTTAAATATATATTTATATTACAAGTATCTAAAACTTCTTATATTTTATACAAAAATTCTAAACTATTTAAAATTTTATAAGAGATTATTAAAGCATTTTTAAGCTCAAAATGCTTTGAAATATAAATTTATTTATTTATATTTGAAAAAAGAAATTATAATGCAAATAAAACTTTCTTACATAATTGTTTAAAAAGCTTTTTACATTAGTAAAATAAATATAAGATATATTTTACAAAAAAAAATATCTATTACTTATGTTGATCGAACCAATAGAATATTTTTAATCCGACACTAGTTTAAAATTTATGAAATTATACGCTTTAGAGAAAAGATCAGTCAACATTTATTCAGAATTTCCTTTAAAAATGCAACACTTTTTTTTTTTATACATGGAATTTGTTAAAATTTGTTTTTTTGCAAGAAGAACACCTAATAATAAAATGGAACAAAATTCATTTTAACAAACAAAAAAAAAATCTTGTTCAGGGGTTTATGTTTTGTAAGTCGAAACCAAAATACGAATATTTTGAGTTGCCGACCTTAGTTTAAAATCTCTCATGAAAATTATGCTGTATACAAGAGAAAATGATAAACATTCTACTCAGACAAATACCTAGAAAATGAATAACACCTTCTTTAAAATTAATATTTATAGCTGAATTCTCAAGTAGAATTTATTTTCTTGCAAGAAACGCAATACTTGTACCTTTATAATAAAATGTGTATTACAGAGATTAAAATGCATTTTAATCAAACAATAAACTAATTACGATGACATTTGTTTCAAGGGTTTTTAATAATTGACATTTTTACTGTACGAGTACGCAAACTCAATTATTAATACGCATTTTTTTTATGGATGTTGTACACGTGAAGTATACTTTTAATTAAGCTAAGCATGTCATCTTATGCAAAAGTTCAAGTTGGTTCTACAAAGATTTTTTTTTTTTTGTAAATTCTCATCGAAATAAAGTCATTAATTATACATGTTAATTAGAACTGGCATTTATTTTGCAGTTTGCTGTTCCACTTTAGCTTAGCAAAGTAGTAATTACTTAGGAAAAGCACTGTCGCTTTAATTTATAGATAAGAATGTTGAGTACCATGTGATGAAGCAATTCATTAAAAATGAAGTATATAATAAAAGAAGAAAATCTAACGTTGGTATTCATAATTATTTATGATTCTGAAAGGGCTTAGTATTTTAAAAATCTAATTTGAATAACTTTTCTTAGAACGAATTCATCTAAACAGTAATCTCCATTGATTTAGCATGAAAAAAAAATTTTTTTTTCCTACTCTTAAATATTGTTTAAAAAAAGCCTTTAAAACCTTTCATTGTTCAAAATACCACAAGAAAGAATTCTAAAAAAAATTATATAAAAGTAAAAAAAAAAAAAAAAATTATTAATATGACAATAATCTCAGGTAACGAAATTCGACAATTATTAAAGCCCTAAATTAAATTTACATTTGCTGTAGTTCGATTTTACATTAAGGCGTACTTAGAAATAAAATTGATTTTCCATAATTGACCAAAACCTGCGTGTACTTTTCATTTATTCCTATAGCTATTTCTTAAAACCTATGATGGAAATTAATTTTAATATATTTCATCTATAAAAGAATATTCTACAATAATTTAATTTTGCGTTGCACATATACTTCAGCTTGAGAAGCATTTCAGACAATTTTTTTATTTAAGTTCCATGAAATCTGAATAAAGTAGTGAAATATTATAATATACAAACATTATGAAATATCATGTGGATTGAAACTTTCTGTAAATGTGGAGGTGGAAAATGTTATAGCTCAGGGACTGAATTTGTTATAATTTATTTTAATAGCTTATATAATTCTGACCTTTTATCATCAATGAATCCAACACAGATAGCATACTTAATAGAAAATTTTTTGAATAAGCTTAATTTTGAGAAACAAAAACTTACACTCTTAGAATGTTTCGTATACACTTTCTTATTTATTCCTTTTGTATTGTACATAGTATCGTTGGATTTGGATGAAAAGTGTATGGAATATCATGCAAAAATAATGTTCTTTAAAGAATAAAAGCTTTGGGGCCTTTGCGCAAAAAACCTTTATATCTATTTTTCTTGAATGTCGTTAACTGTAGATTTAGTAGAAGCTTAAGCGTCTTAAATCTGACGAATAATATATTGAAAAATATTTTAAATTATGTAAATGAATATCAAATGAATGCGTTTTCTTTTACTTCCTTCTTTCATGCCAAAAATTAATGGCGTAAAGTTTTTTCCTTAATTTAGTTAATTTCCTTTTTGTAAGTTGTCATGAGACCAGCATCAAGAAATGATGCAATGTATAATAATTTTACAAAATAACATTTATAAATTAATGAAGAATTAATTTATATATAAAGAAATTGGGAGTAAAACTAAACACGTTCCATTGCGAAAAATCAATCAAAATACCCGCTTTACCTTTATAAGCACATATTATTTTCATTACAATAAAAAGGAAATAATATTCTAAGAACTTAGCTTTATGTCCTCTTTAAAAAGTTGATTAATTTATCAGTTTAAATTTTATAGATTTAACCTTTAACTACAGTTTCAATGTTTTTAATAGGTATATTTCACCCTTAAGACTTGTTTACTTTATTGTTTTATTTTTTTTGAATCTAAACAACAAAATTAGGAAACCTGCAAAAGCGATGAAGTAAACCCTCCTTATACAGAATTCCTTATTTAATCGCCATGTTAGAACATATTTTAGAATGACTTTTAACAGAAAAAAATGGCGTCCAGCTATATAATGCATCTTTGCTCTATCAGACAAATTCAATAAACTTTTGCAAATATTTCTTTTATGTTTCTAAGCCTCAGGAAAATAACCACGCAATTTTAAACTTATAATCCATGACTAGGCAACATTAAACTTTCGTACCAGTATTTTTAAAACAGCATTCTAAAAAATGTAACCTGATCTAAAATTTATATACACTGGTGTGCAAAACTTAAGCAACAATGTAAAAATTTAGCAGATAGCCATGAAATTGCAGAAAAGGAGGTCTGTAGATCAGTAGAGGGAACACGTAAGTCAGTAGAAACGTCATGCGTATGCAAATATCAAGAACAAAACGTCAGAAGCGATGTGAGCGTACGCAAAACGCGTGATGTCGGCGCGCGCTGCTCAACAGTAGAATGAAATGAAGGACGGAGACACAATTCACCATATTCTCTGCAAGTGCCAGTGAGTTAGTTCGTGAAATATGGCTAGAAGAAATCACCTGGACGACTTCACACGGGAAGAATGATCGGAAAGCTGGAGGAGGGGCGTACTGTCACCAGTGCAGCTGCACAGTTCGGAATCAACAAAAGTGTGTTTCGCGCGCTGCAAGCGTTCCAAACCACAGGTACAGCTGTTAGAAGGTTGGTGTGGCCGCCCGAAGACGACAACGCGGATGACCGATATATCATCCTGCAGGCAAAAAAGTTCAACAGCAGTCAGAAAGCGCCATTGCTAAGAAACTCTGTACAGCAACAGGTCGACCAGTGCAGCGGTTTACTGTGGCCAGACGCCTTTCACAAAGGGGCTGTTCACCCGCCGTCCTGACCTGCCTCCCGTTGAAAGATGGCCAACGAAGCCACCGTTTACATGGGCCAGAGAGCATAAAAACTGGACAACTGATCATTGGAGTCGTGTCCTCTTTACGGATGAGAGTCGTTCAGTACCAGAAGCGATTCTCAACGCGTTTTGATTGGAGAAAATCGGGACCCGGTTTTATCCCAGTAACATCAAAGAAAGACATTGTTACGGTGGTCCTGGGTTCTTGTCGGGGTTGGCATTATGCTGAACGCGGAACTGAGCTTCCCATTTTCGACAGAGGGTCTGTAACCGTTGATCGCTATTGTGAGGAGGTACTTCTTCCCCATGTGCATCTTTTCCGAGGTGCCATTGGCCCAGACTTCATTTTTATGAATGACAATGCACGGCCACATCGCACTCTTGCTCTTGAGGAGCTGCTGGAAAGTGAAGATATCACTCGAATGGATTGGTTAGCGTGCTCCCAGATTTAAATCCCATCGAACATGTGTGGGATGCTTTGGGAGACCCTATTGCCACACGCTCCAAACATCCGGAGTACAACCAATAACTCAAACAGAAAGTTGATTGAGGAATGGGCACTCCTACCTCAAGAAATGTTGCACCAGCTGGTTCTGAGTATGCGGAGACGGTGCAAAGCAACCATTTGTAAGGGGAGGGATATACCATATTAAGGAACATCTGCTTGTTGTTCTTCCTGTTGATAGACAACGTGAGTCACGATGCTATGCGTTCAATAAAGCTTGTTTTTGTTTGATTCCATACCGTATGCGTTCTATTCCTTTTTCAGCGCCGATGTTGTCATCCTTTTCGTACATAATACTCTCCCTCATTTCAGAATTTCATGTTCTTAGATGATTTTCTGAAGTTATGGCAATAAACCTACCTGTTGCTTAAGTTTTGCACACCAGTGTATTATTGTTTCTTAAAAAAGGCTTCTGATAATGATTTTGTTAATCATTGTAATCATGTTAACATATCTGAATTAATTTAAGAAATTACATATTCAAATGCTAAAAATGAAAATTTATGAAATAATTTTGTAACGAAATAAGCTGTGAAATAAACAAAATACAATCAATATTTTTTAAAATTTTATTTTAATTGTTCTAACAATATTTTTAACGACTTTTTTTATTGTTCTAACAATATTTTTACCGAATTTTTTTATTGTTCTAACAATATTTTTATCGACTTTTTATAGCTTTAACAATATTTTTTAAATGTTTTGATTCAATTTATAATTATTTTTGTGACTACTAGGGAGCTCAAGCAATGAATAACGCTAATTTTGCTGCTACAAATAAAATACTCTACAAATTTCCTTATTGTAATAATCTAAATACATTGCACATATTATTAATTCTGTCATTAATTTCGCTTACTGAAATATTCATTTGCAAACCTAATATTCAACAGTAGAGCTCTGGAAATACCTCAATATATAACATTGCGCGAATATTTGTACAAAGATTCCAATAATAATTTTCCCAGAGGAGTGCCCTTTAATACTCAAGGAAAGAGTTTATGTCTACTGAAAATTAAATCTCAATCCGAAGTCATTATTTGAATAACTATCCTTAAATACACAATCTATCTATACAATTACCCTGTAGCCCGCGTCGGAATTTTCAGGTATGCTTATAAATCTCAGTCCAGAGATTACGCAGGAAATCTCTCAGGTTGGGGCTATTCGGAGAGATTGCAACGAATCAAATGTAACATCTTCGTCGGACTGGACGCATTGAATGATCCCCAACGCATCTGTTACCCTGCAATCTCACGTTATGTTAAGCACTGAGAAAGGGGGGTTGTAGGCATATTAACAAGTAGAATGAGTGATGAAGTTTTATCATGTGGTAAGTAAATACACTCTAGTAGTTTTCATTTATAATAGTGTTTCTTAATCTAAGGGTCCCGCGTAACTTGCAGCTCTGGTGACCAAATTTTTTAGGATTTTCGATTTATCTTTTGGTGTAAAATAATTTTTTTGCAATAGTAATACCGTAAAATCCGGCGTATAACGCGCACTTTTAACACAAAAAATGAGATCGAAATTTACGGGTGCGCGTTATACGTCGGGTATCAAAAAGAGAGCTTTAAAATAAAAAAATAAGATGAGCATAGAAAAAAATTAAGACTTCTACATATATCGAAAAACTGTTTATTTAAAATAAATGACATTTTCAATGAACTTTAAGATATCCGACTACGTTTGGAACCGTGATTATAAAAAAGCGCATAAATGGATAATTTTCATGATTTTTAGTGTCACTCATATTAGAATACATGTATAAAATTGTTTTAAGGACATTTTGACAAAAAAGAATTATTTAAATGCAATATTTCGGCAGAAAATTAACTTAGAATAACCTTTTTTTTCAAAATGTTCTCCTTTTGTGAAAAATACTTCTATTATAATAATATTTTGTCTGTACATAGCTCAGACCTCTGTACAGAGGCTCAACTAGAATTTTTGAAAAATTCACATTATTGTCAGAGTTACCACCAATTGAATTAATTATTGGCGTTTTTTTCTTAAAACTGCTTCCCTTTGTTGTCGTAAAATATGGATAAACCCACTTCTAAGTTATATATTTTAAAAATTCTAGTTGAGCCTCTGTAGAGAGGTCTGAGCTATATACAGGCAAAATATTACTATTATAGAAGCATTTGTTACAAAAAGGAGAACATTTTGAAAAAGATTATTCTAAGTTAATTTTTTGCCAAAATATTGCATTTAAGTAATTTTTTACTCTCTGCCAAAATGTTGTTAAAACAATTTTGTATATGTATTTTAAACTAAGTGACACTAAATATCATGAAAATTATCCATTTATGCGCTTTTACAAAATCCTGGTTTCGAACGTAGTCGAATACCTTAAGTGTTGTATTTGCAGAAGTACATTTGTTTTAATAATCTGGGATCATATCTCAAATAATTGACTTCAAAACATAATAGCACTGCATACGTATACTTCAGGTTCCTTCGTAAACAACGGAGTGACGTTATACGGCGAATATACCTAAAAATAAAAAAAGGCATCTTGAAAGTATGGGTGCGCTTTATACGCCGGATCTTACGGTATTTATTTTATTGATTATTTAGACTCTTATCAGAAAAAGTCAATAGATAATGTAATTGTTTATTTAGATTACTATTGTAATATTTATCAGATCTAAATAATATTGAGGAAGCACTTCTAGTGGTGTGATGTAGACTATTATTCCTAGATTTAATAAATTAATTAAAAATAATCGAGTACATCCTTCATCCTTCCCATTGATATTTAAATCTTGAAATCTGATATAAAACCTTAAGTAAAGGTGTTGAAGAAGTGAGCTCAAAATGTCTGCATTTAACAGAGTATAGGTTAAGTATAATTTGTCCTATAATTAATATAATTACATTATATAATGTTTGTTTGTTTTTTCAGTTCCCACTATTAGTTCACAATCTCCTTATATTCATCTTGTTCAAATTTTCGGTCGTTAATAAAATATCTTTTAAAGCGCTCAAATTTTATATATACGACTTTGAGCTGAAATTTTAAAAACACGATTATTTTAGATGATAATACAGTAATTTAATTATAATTAATAAAAATTCTGATTGACTGAAACTACTTATTTAAAGAATTACAGATACAGAGCTTGACTTCATTTTTAGCGACTTGGGTCAAAACTTTAAAAAAAAAATTTCTCACGTTCTAAAGCATTTAGTTTAATTGAAATTTCATATATACGATTGTTTTCGATGTGACAATACGATACTTTAATTATAATTAATAAAAATTAATTTTCACGTAATATTGTGATTCTGTCATATGTATATACATATTTTTATTAATTGCATTTATTTGATAACAAATAACTAAAATAAAATTTTTCTTTGTTGACCCCCAAGTAGGAATTGACTTTATTTTTTTTTTCTATTACATGTTTATTTTGTTAATTAAAAGTTCTCCTACATTATATTCAATGTAAAAACTTATTTTGTGGATGTTTATTACTACAAAATAATAATATACTACAAATAAAACGCATGAAGAAGTACTCAAGTGTATGTAAACTTTGAACAATGCTAGAGAGGTCGAACGAATTTTTTCTACAAAAAAAATGGGGTCACCACCCGAAAAAGTTTAAGAACCCCTGAGATTTGTAATATTCTGAAACATGAAGTAATTGATGAAGTTCACAGTAAGTTCGTCTATGAATGAAGTTTTATGTTTAATAAAGGTGTATTCTATATAAGGGTCTGTCTCTTTCAAAGTATTTTCAATATCTTATGTAATATTTCAGTATGAAAATCTTTCCATTTTCTATTTAATAATCTAGATAAATTATAAGACAGTGTGAGATAAATATATCTTTTAATATATATATATAAACTTATATATTTTCTAATAATCATTGTTTGAATACGCATATTTGAAAATTTACAAAATAGTATTGTTAGAAAATGTTGCGTTCTAAATAAATTAAATAGAAACTATCCATAACTGGCTTTATTATTATTCATCAATAAAGTGTTTTTTCCCTTTTGAATGGGGATAGGACTTGGTAATTATATTGAAGACACATAGTACATTATCTGGGAGCTGCTATCTCTTATTGGTGCGTCACCATATAAGTGATATACAAATCACCGCAAGTAACTCTGACACCAGTTTCCTCTGACTTGAGCTCTGACTATGCGAAATTGTATTAGAAATTTAATTTTGCCGAGAGTACCTAAGCCAAACAGGTTCTCTAGTGATCTTTAATATGCCACAAAATCATACGACATGGACGCAGTCGATTTTTTGCATCATGAAAATCCACCACCTTGGGTGAGTGAGGGAATATTAACGTCGCACTGTTCTGCTACACGAGGACTTTTGGCGACGGATCACGTAATTTTGAACCATGGTCAAGTGACGTGGACGACACCTGAGCTGGAATCCTCTCCTTACTACAACACCACACCAAAGGGAGGACGTTTGAGCTCTAGATAGATTTAACGTGCATCGCTGCCCTACACGGCTGGTCTTTAGTGGTACTGGACTCGAACTCATAACATGCATCCACCGCCTTGGACCGGAATCAAACCCGCAAACTTGGGCATACAAGGCCAGCGCTAAGCGCAACTACACCACCCATCCAACCTAACTAATAAAGTATGCATTAGTTATTTGTTAATTGATAAGCATATACTATTATGGTTACTAATATATGTGTAATTTATTGCTAAAATCAATGTGCAATTTTTTTCGTCAACTCTTTTATATTGTTACTTTAAAGTCAATTACATGATATTTAGCCCCTTTAACTGTTACCGGCGTTTATATACGTCTTGTTCAGCTGGTGCATTAACTGCCTCTATATATTCGTCTTTCTGAAATACGACCCTATTCATTATGCTGCTGCTAGTGAAACTCTTCCGAAGGCTTTTGAATGTGCAATAAATGATCTTGACAGTGTTTGCGAAGTGTATTTTCGTATTTCAGAAAAAATTTACTTATT
Organism: Trichonephila inaurata madagascariensis; assembly: GCA_019973955.1. Classification (NCBI taxonomy): domain Eukaryota; kingdom Metazoa; phylum Arthropoda; class Arachnida; order Araneae; family Nephilidae; genus Trichonephila; species Trichonephila inaurata. Next base: position 42,307 of record BMAV01004821.1, read on the forward strand.
TATGCCTTTTTTGTCTATAAACCGTACACAAACACCTTTGTGAAAAACGGTGGCCGTGGGAAGTAAATCGCAAAACATTTAATATGTAGATTAGAGGTTAAAAGGCTTCACAGATTAAAGCAGAATACACAATTTGCAAACTTTTAAATTCTTTTTCCAAAGCCAAATTTTGAAACATTACAAATCAAATGAATTACTTTGATTTTTCCCATTAAAATTAGAATACTCTTTGGATTAAACTAGAAATATTTCCTTTATTTTGTTTTTATTAAATTTTCATTTATTTATAACAAAACATGAAAATACAAGTTATAAACTTGTTAGATTTTTTTAGCGAAGAATGCGACTTCGAAACTGCAACTGAACTTCACGATTTTATGCTGTTCAGTATATTCACAGTTTAAATTCAGTTTTTTAACATACTTTTCTTAGAATGCTGAAAAACATACCAAACACTTTATCCAATTAGACCAAAGATTACACATCTTAAGTTGGTTTCGAAATCGGTTAATTAAGATTCGAAACCAGTTTTTCAGTTTTACTAAAATCGGAAAACCTGTTTCAACTCAGGTTTTCTAAAAGTACAAAAATCGATATATTTGAACAAGTGTTAGTAAATGACGGAATGTGTGCATGTGAGTAAAAAATGTAGACATTTTAAAATCAGCATCTTTTTTTTGGCATTTGACTCCCTGACAATTTTTTTCATGAAAATAACAGTTTCAAATCGAATAATCATCAAAGCGGCTATGTTTTAACCACTTTAAAATACGAGTTCTTATTATGGATTGAAATATTTTATTATTTAATGAAAGTTTTAGCTAATGGACGAAAAAACATTGGGTTACATACTCACTTATTATTCCTGAAGCGTTTATCGAAAACTACATACATTTGAGCAAACACAGCAATTCTCGAATTCTGAATTATTTGATGAATAGCAATAATTTAAAATAAGGTACAATAATGACGGACTTCTATTTTGATAAATTGCTAAACATTTACTGGTTTGCATCAACATGCAGCAAACGTAGCATGGAGTGCCTTGTTATTGTGAATTTCTCTCTAAATTTGCCAAAGTGTAATACAAAAATTTGTTAAAATCTCATGCAAAATCGATTTTTCTGTTTCAAAGCTTGGTTTAGAATTTCAATGAGCTGGTGTTTCCAGCCTCAGATCACACCAATCACTAATATGGTCTCAAAATATCATCTAATTGGTTAAATAAGACTAGATATATGTGTTTATTTTGATTGTGCTGTGGAACTCTATGATGATATATATAGGGACACACCGTATAATTTTGACCAATGTCAAATAACATAAACGACTTTTTAACACTCTGTTAGGCGCGTGATTACCTCACAGATGCATAATAAAAATAATTCCATTGATCACTCCACACGCAGGGTTCGAGCACACCCCTCCTTCTTCTATCTGCCTTTCGTGCCTTGCTGTTGTAGCCTATTGATCAAGGTATCGGCTTATGACAGGCATGTCATGAGTTCGATTCCAGTGCCATTAAAGACCCACCGTATAGGGAAGCGATGCACGATAAATCCATCGAGAGCTCCACACTTTGTGTTGTGTGGTAGTTAGGAGAGAAGGGACCAGCTCAGGTGTCGTCCTTGTCACTTCACCATGTTTCAAAATGACGAGGTCCGTCGCCAAACGCCCTCGTGTAGCTGTGAACAGTGAGACGTTAATATTCACTCAGTCTTGCCCTATGATTAAGTGTCAAGGACGATTGATTGATTGATTGATTATTAACGTGCACTGTTTAGACACGGGGTTTTTCGACGGCCCAAATGACGAACCATGGTCAGTGACGGGACGACACCTGAGCTCACCTCCAATACCCCCCCAAACCAACGGGAGGACGTTTCAGCTCTCGACAGATTTCGTGCATCGCTGCGGCAGGTTTAAGTGTATTGGGCTCGAACTCGTGACAAGGTAACCCACGGTCCGATCCCTTTCCGCCAGCTACCGCGCCAGGGTTTCCCAGGACGAGGGAAATTTTGCTTCATATTTCGAGTGGCAGGGTCCACTAAATCATACAGATGCAGCGCGCTCAACAACGTCAGTTTTATGATTTTGTACTACCTCGTTTATATATTTTGATTTTTTTCCCTTGTAAAATAGAGTATATAGTTTTCAATTTTATACGAATATATATAATCCAAAACAAGTATTTTGTAACTTCTGCATGATAGTTTTTTTTTTTTTTTTTTTTGCTGGCAATGTAAATGCATCTGAGAGATGCCGCGCGCCTACCCAGTGACTGTACATCAGTGCTTCTCAAACTTTCAATATTCGCGACCCACTATTCAATCATCATTTTCGTCGCGCCTCACTCCATACAATAATATTGTATTGAATTCAATAATACTATACTTTGACACTAAATTTACAATATTACTTAACCCTCTTATATGCCACCAACGTATATAAACGTCTCGCTCTGCCAAAACATTAATTTTCTGGACGTATATATACGTTTTTCCGAAGTACGATCCTTTTCTGTGCACTGCTATTCATAAAATTATTCCGAAGGCTTTGGAATGCAATAAAAGGACCTCGACAGTATTTGCAAAGGATTCACTTATTTCAGAGGATTTGCTTATTTATTCCTTTTCTCATCCCTCCCCTCAAAAAAACATTAAAGCACGCGCACCTACGTAGAAAATGGTGGCATTGGGAAGCGAATAGTTTACCTTAGGGAAGGAATTAATTATAAACCGTACACATTATCAAGATAAGTGTTAATGCAAGCCCATGAGGTCACTGATACTTATCAAACTTGTTTTTAACTTAATATTGTTGAAATAATAATGAAATACATAGCAAAGTACTGATGCACTTATAAGTGTATTATATCAGTGTAAATGTGTATTTTATAATTTATTATACCAGAAAGTATTTGTTTGTTTCCAGTAAATTTAAAATTTTTTAAAATAATTTTTTTGTTTTCGCTTTTCAATATGCTCCCCCCCTCATGATTACCCCCTTAAAGGGAAGGGCACCCCCAAAGTTTAGAAACCTTTTTGCTTATCCAAAACTAAATGTATCGGGAAAAAACTCCGAAAATCTATGTGTGAATCAAAATCCTCGGTCCCCCCCATATCTAGGAAAAAGGGTCCCAAAATTTGAAAGAGCATCCGTGAAACAGTCCGAATGAAAATTCCCTAATTCGTTCATTTTGCCAGCATTGGGAAAAAACTGACATAAAATATCCCCTTCCCAAAATGAAAAAACCAAAAAAAACATCACTAGAAACTTGGAAGAGAAGGGCGTTCCTAGTCAGGACATTAGAAAAGATTAATAAAAATTTTGTACTATTATACGAAAATCCATTTTGAACAATTTAAAGTGATTGGGGAACACTGCAATGGGGTCTTTGCAGTGGTAACACAAAAATTTAAACATTATCTTTTTTTATGTTTTCGCTTTCTTTTTTAAATTTCTAATTATATTTTAAATGATTATTTATGTCAAACATATTTTTAATTCAAATTTTACCAATAAAATGATTAAATCCTCTTCAAACGTGTTAGTTGCTGTATTTGAAAGTTGCCGCACGCCTATGGATGGAACTTTTTGAAGCGCGCTTAGCTGAGGGTTAATGATTTCTCCATATATCAGCGTTTCTCTTATTGTGGGGTGGCCCCCTTAGAGGGAGGGGGGGTTGATAACCCTACATGAGGGCGCGAGTTTATGAAAAAATCGAAACAAAATCGATTATTTAAAAAATTAATAATTTAATGGAAGCAAAACAAATTATACATCCTGACAAAAAAATAAAATTCACATCTACTCTGATATGATATAAAACACTTATAAATGTATCAGTATACACTTCCCAGTGAATTTGATAATTAATTTATCAATACTAACAGCAGGATTTACTTATTCTATTAATTACTATACTAACATAGTATACTTTTCTTCTTACTTGTAATTACTTTTTTAAAAAATTCTTTTACTTAAACTTTCTTAAAATATCTTTCACTTAAAAGTAACATACGAGGGTGGAGCAGAAAACAAGGTTACAAGTCGAATAAGGAAATATTTACTAACACAACAGACACAGGAAATACAAAAAGGAATTAAGTGGGCGCCTATCACGACATAATCACCAAGTCTAATTGGGGTTTTATCAGAACCCGAACCAACTTGTTTAAATTTTCATGGTAGAAATCAGATCTATTTAGCCAGACCCGGTGGATGATTTCAAAACACGTTTTAAAACGCACAATCAGAAACTTTTGCTGCTAAAAGCTCATTCCCCGCTCTGACGAGATTTCCCGAGTTATCCATCGATCATTTTGAACAATTTCTCAATTGTTGTGGTGATTTCTGTCGTTGAAAAACTTGGACGGCTGCCCCTTCAATGGGATAATCCCGTCTGCCTGATTTGAAAATTTCTTACATGTTGTCTGCCCAATACAGATGTGGAAAAATTTTTTTCCCCTAAAAAAAATTCCCGAACTTCCAAAGGACTAATTTCCTAAAAGTCTTCCATTTCAATCGTCCCGAACCATCTGGGGAAATTTCCCACCTGCCCAGCCACTATAGCAATGGGCCCTTTTTGTGTCTACTTGGGAAACAAAATTTTTTCCATATGTAGTTTTCAAATGCTGATGCTTTGAACCTTTTTTTTGATATCCCCCGGGAAGTAAATTTAAAAGAAAATTTGTACAGTTTATAATTAAGGTCATATTGTAGAGCTTTCTCGTCAAATTATATTATTACTACATCCAATGAATTGTTATTATATTGAGGTGATGAAAATTATGATTATAAATTGGGTCGCAAATATTGAAAGTTTCAGAAGAATTGCATTATATAGATATTTAAGGCTCGTCCTTAGAAGCAGCTTTACGTGTAATATATTTCAATTTCTCTCTTTCTTTGAGAGCCTTCAGACTTTAAACAATATAGACATTGGCCCATTAAAACTAATAACCCCATTTTACTCCTGATAGTGAAAATGAAACAAAAAATACACAAAAATTAGGGTACCTCACAAAGTAATGCAAATGATGTGAAATAAATAGCTTTCTAACATATGATGAGTAGGATGTGATGAAAGAACTTAGAAATTGGAATCAAGTAATTATTCCTGCTAGCGAAACATTTGTGGAAATTGTTTCTTATCTAAAAAAACACATATAATAGCGAATAATAACAGGGAGTCGCCAACGAAGGCATTTTTTGTGAACGGATGAGTTCATGAAAGGTATGATGAGACTGGACTGAGAAGGACATGCTCATTTGAACGTCAAACTCACTTGAAGCCTACCTACACATCACCATATTGCTCGGTTGAGTCAGAAATGATTAAATTGAAGAAATAAGGAAGCATTTGTGTGCTGCTGGTGTGACCACAGTGTGACGAAAGCATGCGTGGTTTGACGAAATTCTCCTACAAGTGGTTGCTGCTCTGCAAGCTAAACCTACCGCCATTTTATAACACGTGCAGGACAACATTGACGTCCCCGTATCAATCAAAACAATTTCGAATAGATTGTTAATGGTGACTTGTGACGTCTTTGACTGCCATTGTGTGTGATCCTAGCACACAAACATCTCAGTTTACAATGATTCCTGTCTAGAGTGATGTATATAACGGAATGGCACAAGATCATGTTTTCAGATGAGCTACACTTCTGCTAGTCCAGTGATAGAAACCATGTACGAGTTGTGTAAGGACGCCCCCCCTTGGGTGCCCTTCTCCTTGATTATCAGTGTGAGCTAGAGGTGTAGGAATAAATGAAGAACTAGAAGTTTCCATGATCTTAATATGACTTTATTAAGACCTTAAACTTAAACCTCTAACATATTAGATAAAAATAATATATCTGAGAGAATCTACGGTGGCTAAACACACAATATGTATAATACCGAAATAGCGTAATCCGGACCACTATCAATAACTAACTCTCCTAAGCTCAATTATAATGCTATCACAGATCCGAATATTAATAGTCACTCCTACCTTAATGTCGAATGAAGTAGATATCAATCTGATCCTAGTTGCAATTGCGGTTTACAGGAGTGCAATGGTGTGCACCGTGATCTGAGGGCTCTCTGTCACGGGTAACTTCTGTTGGCTGTCACTTTGCCCTTCAAAAACTCTTCACACTTGAATCACGGACTATCATAACATTCCCTAAATTGCCACCCCACTTACTCTAACTTCTGATATTTAAAAGCTTCCTAATTTGCATCTTTCCTTTACGCTTCACTTCTTGGGTTTGTTCGTAAAAAAGTTGCCATTAATTCTGGCCCCAAAGAACCCAAAGGACATGTAATGAAAAGACGCGTGAGCCCGTCACAGTTGGATACCGACGTAGTGATAGGTTTTATCTGGCTTCCTCTGAGAAGTGCATCGTGACAATATACCACCTTGTTTTGGTCATATTCGGGTACAATATCAGGTCATAAATGTTTCATATTACGGGAACTTTGGCAGCCCAAAGTAAGTGGAGGATACTTTGTCACCCGTGGCATGGTCTTTATCAGACAAGTAACGCCTTATAGCACACTGTATGCTATCCCAATGTGTTCCGTAAAATGTATAAAGCTTTTCTGGCTACCATTTCCCCCTGATTCTTCTCCAATCAGATACGTTTTGGAAGAATGGATACCTCTCGCATGACCTGTAACATATTTATTTAGATGCTAAAATGTAATAAATGGTTAACAGAGAATGGAGATCACAGCACTGAGGATCTCACTCGTACTCTCATTGTCTTTGTATCTGGAGGTGTTGCCTCTATGCGACAGGAATAATACAGCCTGATGAGCTATTATTGCTCTCACTCTGTGTTACGAGTATTATTTTAAAATAAGCATTAGTTATTGTTCGTTGCAGTCTCTTTGTTTGTTGAGTTCCTTCAATTTCTGACTTCTACTTTTTAGTTTTGAACTTTTAATGTCACATAGAGTATACTATAATGCCGATTAAAACTGAACTACCTTCAGAAGTTTTCTTTATTATAATATTTCTCAAAACTTTAAAATTAGCCAATATTTCTGAAACCCTACTTAAAAAATAATAATATTCCGGGTTTTTTTTTAAAAAAAATTTAATATATTATTAAAAACAAATAAAATTAAATTATCATTTCAATTAGACATTATTTTTGAATTTTAAATTATAAAAACGGTTATTTCTGTTTTTATTTTGTATAGACTGCATATTGTTTTACTTAGCAATAAAAAAAACTTATTTAAATCTTACTAAATCACATTATAGTAATGTGTTAAATTATTGGGATGTTTAAAGCAAACCTTTTCAGCGAAATTTCAGAAAATATTAAATGAAAGGATTGAAAGCTTTCTTTCATTTGCATCAAAGGAAATCTTGAAATGATTTGAGTTGCTGAAAGTCTTACAACAGCAAATCAGGTTTATGATTTTTATTGCAATATTCTACGTTGAATGTCTGTGCTTGAAACTAAAAGAAATTGAAGTCAAAGAAGCAAAAAATATGTTTATACATTGGTTGAAATAATAATAACATCAATAAGGTTATGCGGTTACAAAATTGACATGATCCTTAGTATCTTTCCAAGAAATTTTATTGTCGTTTCAATTTAAGAACATCACTCTAGAAAATAACAAAATTGCAATGAGCTTGTAGCTTTTATTTTACAACAAAACATAAATTTTATGACCCAATTTAAATTTTTTTCTGTAGTTTTTTAAACCCCGTATTTTACCGTGCAAAAATATTCTATGCTGAAGCTTTATTATAGTGAAAGAAACCTTCCCAGCAGTAAGGAGAAAATACTGGACATTTATTCACCTAATATTATGAATACGAGTGTCTGAAAAGTCAAACACAAAAGATAGAGATATTTTTTAGAATAAAAGGGACTATATGGTTTCCAAATATCGAATTTAAAGTAGTTATATATATTGTTAAATCGAAAAACAATACCAAATATTAATGGCATTTCAGTAATTGTAGGTTTATTTTAAATAGCCCTGTGTATAATTTACACAATTATAATTGGTTCGATAAGAAATTCATTAAGTGAGAATGGGAAAATTATGCACGAATGAATGGAGTTAACTATAAATATATCCATTTATATTTCAATAATATTTTACAAGCGAAATGATCTAATTTAAATGTGCTTAGTCCATATTATTAGCCGGGACAATAATTGTTTCACCTGCAATAATGTATATGATCTACATTAAATTCATAGGCGTAGGATGTATTTAATTAAATATGTAAATTTCTTAAAACCTAAGCAGAACATTTGTGATAAATTTTGTAAAAATGTATTGCAAGTTAATTTATGTACGTTACAATATGGAATTTTTATGCCTTGTGAAGAAGAAATATTACTTTACTGTCAACACTACCTATATAGTGAGATGACTTCTGTATAACCTGCTATACTGTATCATCGACATTAGAACATATTAATAAATATTGACGCAAAGACTCTTAGTAGAACCGGTATATAAATTGCACCTATTTATCTTTTTGTTTTGTTATTTACAACAGTGGTGGTTATTCAGTATGATTTAGATCAGATGTTGGCAACCTATGGCACGCGTGCCATATGTTGCATGTGTGTGTGGTACAATTTCACATTAGCACTCTGTCTTACTCGAAAAATTTGTCAATTTTTCAGTGGATGAAAGTTGATTACTTTGTAATGGACCTAATTTGACAAACATCTTTAGAATTATTTACAGATATTTTGTAAATTATCCAATGCTATTGAGATTTAGATGTTTGAAGAGAGAAAATTTCATGTAGTCTGCTTTCCGCTTTTGGTTCCACATATCTAAGTAAAAAATATTTCCTCATTTTAAAGATATTTCGAGTGTGCAAAGAAATTGTTAAACAACTGAATGCTCAAAACCATCTGAAATTGAGATTCACATATTATACCCTTGATTTTGAGATATGAAACTAGAGCGGTGCAAGAAATACGTTCGCATTAAAATTCTTATTTATCTTTTTATTTATCTATAACGAAGGGAAATAGCTATATTTTATGTTGTCTATTCCTTATTTTAAAAAAATATGTTAAAAATACATAATATATGAGCAATTTTTTTTATTTTTGTTTTATTTTAGTTTCTTTTTGCTGTTTATACTTATGCTAATAAATATTACATAATAAATTAATAATTAATAAAATTAATACATAAAAAAAAATAAACCTATATTATTAACCTCTATTCTCTTTCTCTGCATGCATTATCGCGGGAATCGAATTGTTTCAAAAATGTCCTACCGTATGGCACACTGAATGATTTGGTAGATTGATTTGGCACGCCACAACTGATAGGTTGCCAACCTCTGATTTAGATTCTTCAAATGTATGAGAGAATGAAATAGTTTGTTGTAGAGTGTGTGAATGTAATATTTTCTCTCTCATACAATCACATGCCTTATTTGGTAATTTTTCTACATTAATCATCGCATTTTATAAGGTCTGTTCAAAAAGTATCCGACTTTTGGCCAGAAAAAATATCTTTGCTTCTTTGAGGTATCGGAATCCTAATCCTCTTCAAAGTAGGCCTCTTGCGCCTTTACACACTTATCCTAGAGTTTATACCACAGTCGAAAACACTTCTGAAAGGCTTGTTTCGGAATTGCTTTCAACTCCATCGTCGCGTTCTGCATTATTTCATCACCACTCTGAAAAAGGGATATTTTCAATGGTATTTTCATTTTCGGGAATATCCAGAAATCCAGGTTCAGTGTCAATAGTTTCCAGAAGGTCCTGTGAAATTGCAAGACGTACTTCTTTTTGTTTCACCGACAGAAGCTTAGGAATAAATTTTGTAGCCACGCCGCGCAAGTTCAAATCACCACAAAATTGCATGCGCCTACCTGCACTGCTCTCAACATGTTCAGCAACATCTCGTTTGTTCAAACGATGATCTTTCATTATCAGATTTTTAACCTTTTCAACAAAGAACTGCTGCGTTTAAAGTTCTTTGTGGCCGTCCAGAACGCTGGTCACTCTCTACCAACGAGCGATGACTTCTGAATCGGTTAAACCACTTCTTAATTTGTGTGACCCTATAGAAGCTTCTTCAAACAATTTCTGAATCTTACGAATTGTTTCACTGAGAATCATCGAGCTTTTAACAAAATTTGATACAGTACCTCAATTCAGTCATCTTTAGAAAAATCTGGAGAACACGTATAATAGCACTTCTCTTGACTGCCTGCAGGAAATGATTGGTACACTGGAACGCGGGAGAAAAAATTCAAGCTTGCGTATTAAGCTGTGTCCTCCGACTGTGAACAGTAGCACCGCTTTAGAATCTCTACTACTTTGAGCGGAAAAATTAAAGGTCGAATAGGTTTTTTTCTTTTTTTTTGAACAGGCATTTTAAGTAACAATGCAGCTTAAAATCCCATTTTCGGTAGAAGTATAGATTATCTTTTTACTTATAGTTTGATACTAAAATTCAACCTTGCTCGAATTTTGCGCATTTCTTCTTTGTAAATTGAATTGAAGCTGCTATAATATCAGTTCAGCATAAAATCTTGCGAGAAGCAGACTTATTTTGACGGTTTTTCAAGATGAATTTAATAATATTTTTCATATTAAGCAAGATGAATTTAATAACATTAAGCATAAAATTGTATGCATTCAATTACTCAAGAATTTTACATCTATGTTTTTTCAACCAACTTCACTTTCACGCTTTATACAAAGGAATAAATATGCTAGAGGCTTAAGATTGCCTAAGTTTTTGCAAAGGTTTAAAGTTAAATTGCTATATATTTTAAGAAAAAATTTCAGTTTTTCAACTCTCGAACTATTATAATGTCGCAATAGAGGGTATATCAGAAGATTAACTCAACTTTTGCAGAAACAACTGTCAGCATATTATTAAGTTTATTGAGAATAAATATTTATGTTTTCATTTAGTAACTGTGTTTATCTAAAAAGGTCCAAAGGCCTAATTTTGTATAGATTTTTTTCTAGATAGAAGAAAATATAATGCAACAAATTTTTTGGATGCATTTTTCTAATTTTGAAATTTATAAAATAATAAAATATGTGTTTGAATAGAAGTTTAAGTTAATTTCAAAGCTCCATCCCGAAATATTAATACTGATATTTCAAACTCTATATCAAGCTTGTATGAGAAACAAATGTTAATATTAGTGTTGTAAGCAATGAACGCCAACATTAACAGCTTTTAAAACCGACATCGACATGCTAAATATTTCTTTTATTCTTAAAGTATTTCTCAGTGTTTAATGGATTATAATTTTATAATTTCCTTTACATAAAATATAATAATCAGTTCCCTCTTTCTATAGCAGTTCCTTCCTTATGTTCTTTCATTCCAAAGAGTAGTTAAAAACCTTTAGAGAGAGAGATTCAAATATATTCAAGTGATTAAAATGAAAGGTTCGAGTTCTGAATATTTCAAGAAATAAAAGTAATATATATGAAATAACAATGAAATTTATCATTTTAATGTATAATTGAAAATAGTCAAATTTTATATAATTATCCGTTCATTATTTTTGAATTTTTCATCCAATTTATAAATGTTTGAGATATATTAATAAAGTTGAAACTAATATGACTTTAAATAAAAATTAAAAAATTAAACATTAAGCTAACTTATGCAATAAATAAACAAAGAAACATTCAACGAAACGTATCCCCAAAAATTAATACTTTTCACGGCTAAGTCATGCATGTCACTTATACAAAATGTTTGATATTTTTGTCAACTAACTAAAACATCGTTAAATTTTATGACACAACTCATCCCAAACATATGAAACTATTTATCTAAAATATTTGCAATTTAGAAAACTGTTCTTAGAGGGGCAATTACAATTAATCATTCCATGAGTCTTGCTTTTAAATTCAATTCTAAGGGTCTAATTTGAAATATATATTATTTAATATTATTTACAATGCATAACGATATAATGCAAAATAAATAATTATATAACACATATGGATTTAATATGAAACAATTATTCTAGCTTTTCTTTCTTTAAATAGTTCTATTCGTTCGAAACCATATCATGATTTTTAAATTTTGCAATGTATTTAAGTAGATGACTATGGAATTTTGAAGAGAATAATAATGCGATGATTTGAACGAGGACATGGTTGTTTTATTGGATTTATTACCGTAAAATCCGGTATAACGCGCACCTACACTTTCAGCTTCATTTTTTTTTTAATTTTAAGGTATATTCGTCGTATAACGCGGACCCCTTTTTTACGAAAAAATCTGAAATTTTCGTATACAATATTCTTATGTTTTGAAGACATTTATTCGAGGTATTAACTCAGTCTTTTAAAAAAGTAGTATACGTATGTCTAGAACTGTACCTGTTTAAATTCCTAAGGTATGACGTTTCTTTTAAATAAAATAAACAGTATTTTGACATTTGTTGAAGTTTAACTTTTTTATGTTCATCACTTCTTTTTTATTGTTAAAGCTATCATTTTTATACCCGGCGTATAACGCGCACCCCTAAATCTCAGTCTTATTTTTTGTGTTAAAAGTGCGCCTTATACGCCGGATTTTACGGTAATCTTGTTTAATTATTTCACATATTTTTTCAGACGTTTCCCATAAAAGGAAAAACATAAGCTATTACAAAACTATTTCATGGGGCTTATAGAAATTTAAACTCCTTAAAAGTACTTTGGCAATGTTTATTTATAAAATTTCAATCCATAGTAAATAAAATTGTGAGGAATATACAAGTATAATTAACAATTAATTAATAATGCATAAGTTACAAAAATTGAGGTTCTCAGAAAAAATTACATTTTATCTCATAAAATAGAATTACTTTTCTTATATTCCTCATGGAATCTGGTAATAAAATGTATCAATTTGAGGAAGATGTATCTCCGCATTGCAGCAGGAAAATAATTGATATATTTTTAGTTAAAACTCAAGAATTCAAAATATATTCCAGAAAATTATATATATATATAATATATATAAGTTTCAAAATGAGAAGTAATTTACAACATTGATCTCAGGTAACGTGTATGCAAAAATATATATATATTAACTACAAGGTGTTCTAAGTTGAATTTTCAATAAGGGAAGAAATACTATTAATTTTACAGAAATACTATTAATTTTAAAATTTCATCTAATATTTATAAATGTTGAAGAAGTTGTTGTTGTTTCAAGTATTTCAAAGTATTAGTTTTATGTTGCGTAATAAAGTATCAATCGCAAACACAAGTTATAATTTGAATAATTACAATATGGGAGTTGAGTTGAAAGTTACTAGAGCTATTTAATTCACAAATGAATTATACGCTGCTTCTAGTTCTTCAGTTTGAAGGTACACTATTTACCGGAGGCTCACCAACTCCATGACAGAGGAAAGCCCGCTTGATAATGCTGCCAATATTATTCTTGGACATGTGTTACCTTCACTAATGTTTCGAGATTCAGTCTGAACACAGATTCTTGCCGTGATCATATATAGAGAGAATTATGGAAATGGTACGTCTCTTCATCATTAAGGAGATGGACCACTATAAAGGTGGTGGTGTCATTAACTGAATCTGTGTGACGTTAAACAAGTGTACTAAGCTACACATTTTTGAGAAGGTAATTTGAGTGTTCTGAAATATAAGAATGGGACCACAGAGATCTCTGTGTAAGTTTTCAGAGGGACAGTCGGGATGCTATTTGTTTTTAAGACGATAACGCTTATTCACAGTAGATTCGGCTGGTAGACTAATACCTCAAGACTGAAAATATTTAAAGAAGAAAGAGGTGAGATCTTTAAAATTGAATTCCATACCAATGCCGATTTAAGCTCAATTCGCCTGGGCACAGAAGATCTACGGGCCCCTTGTCACTGGTGGATCGAAATTTATATCTAGAAAATCTGGTAAGCACAGCTTATCCGGGTCCTTCCAGGGCCCCTGGGTGCCCACCCCAAGCAACCAATGGATAAACCAGCACTGTTCCATGCAATATACCTGTACAAGTATATTGCTCTTTGGAAAGCTATTGCAGCTTCCAGCACCAATAACTAAGAAGTGAATTGATGATAGAATAAAACTTATTGTTCAAGACTTCGTCGTTGAAAACCACATAATTCATTGTCGAGATGCATTGCTATAGGTAAGCCACACTCCATTTTTATCCCTCCAGAAGTGTCATCTTTCTACATGATTAGATCATTTATTACCATACTCTCAGAAATACAATTCGAAGGTCTGAGAGAGGAATATAATTAATTTTATTATTCTCTTTTTAGTAATAATTTTAAGTATTTCTTTGCCTAACACCATTTGAAATGATAACAAAACTTTTGAAAAATTCACAAAATCACGTTTTTTCTTAACTTTTACACAACCGGGTATGATTTCCTACAATTTATGACTTTATTACCGCTTATAATATTAATTGTTGGACGCAAATGCTCTGAACTAATTATTAGAACTATAAAAGAACAGATATTTTTGGCATTCATATAAACTGCAATGTATGTACTTACAATGAATCAGGCGGTTAGTTATTTGTTTAAAAATCTTGACATTAATTAAATTATCTTTGTGAATCAGTTTGAAACATATTCTGAGGAATTTAATATAATTTTCAAGAATTTTTAACCTAAAATATACGCGTTAAAAAACAATACTTAAAAACGTATGAACATTTAATTGAATTCGTTAACTATAGTTCCATTTAGTTAAATATGTATTTTAAAGCATACACATTTTTCAAAAGAATTACTTATATATAAGAGATATTTATTTCAAAAATATATCATTTTTTTAAACTGCGTTTTTGGTACAGTATGTATGCACAGCATTAATTATGGAGTGTATTCTTCAATTTGAGCAATTTAATTTATTTAAGCTATGAATTTCAAAGTCCGAAAATAATAAACACAAAACTAACCTAAGCATTTTATGCATTTATAAAACTATATAGGCGATCTAAAAGCTTTTAATCATCCTTCAATATTTCCATCCAACATACAAAGTATTTTTCCATAAAAATAATACAATTTCAAACAAATAATAAACAGATAAAAAACATTATTGCTTTATGTTTACCTGTTTGATTGGAAAAAGGTACTTTTAAATTTCTTTTTTTACGTATTTCATTTACTTGTATTCCTATTTCCTTTTCTTGCATTATTTTTTAACGTGGAGCAGAAAACAAAACTTACGGAAAAAGTAGAATTCTATTTGTGTACTTCTTGAAGTTCTAAGATCAAAGATGAACTTTATTTTATTCGCTCAAGTAGAAGATATTTCGCCATTTCTTCTAGAAATCCAATTTTAAATTTCCTTTCATGTTTCTCAGTGAACGTTTTCTCTTAAAAACTACATATCGTTAGGATATTTCTTTGAATGTAGTTGCAGTAAACGATGTTATGATAAAATACATTTTACCTGAAGTACAAAGTTCTTAAAGGGAACTCTGTAATTCTTATAAAACATCAAGATTTGCAAATATTTTGATGTGTACATAAGAAAAACGTAGAATTCTGCGAAATAAATAACTTTTTTTGGAATAAATCCATTTTAAGAGAAGTAGTATATTTGAAAAATTTCTCTGAATTACATGTATCAGGAAATAATAGGAAAAAAAAACTTTTCCCACATTTAAATTTTTTTGTAACTGCTTAATATTGCATTATTGACATCCTAACGTTAAAAAAAGGCGTACGAATTCATTCTTATACCAACTATTACTTCTCGATCACTGTAGAATTAAAATATCACAAATAAAGTAATTTATAATAGAATTGTTTGCTTAGAAATCAGTATTTACATTACTCTTTGAGAAAGACATCTTAAGCTCTCAAATCCGATTGAATATTCTGATCACAGTTACAGTTACAATAAAAAGTTATTTTACGTTACACCGAAAATAAATGTTATGGATTAAGCCTTTGTCTCGAAGAAATAATTTGAGCAACGTGAGCTGCATGTAGTAATTTCGAGAATTGGTTGTAAGGCGATTACACAAAATATTAGACTAAGTATTCTTTACTTTTGAAGTATTGGCTTGTATTTTTAAAGTTTTTTTCAAAATAGAACTTAATGAGCAGTTCAACAATATTGTGTGTGTGTGTGTGCATTTTACATAGCCATAGATTAAACAAAAATTTTATTTATTTATTTGAAAGAAGCAAAATTATATTGGTTAATATTTATTATTTTATAATTTATTTTTTTTAAATAGCAACACATTTAAGGCAAAAAGTTTAGAATATCATGGAGTTTTATATATTTACCCTTTAATTTAATATATATGTATATTTTTTTATTTTGTAAGAGATTGTCATGAACTTTCAGTTTTTTAATTACTGAATTAACTTTATAAATTATATTTATGAATATTATGTAATCTATTAAAATTTATTATGAGAGATTATGAATATAAATATTATTATTTTTTTATTTCTAATGACAGATTATGCACAGTTTTTAGAGAGTTCATCAATCTACTTAGTACATCACCGAAAGCTGGTACCTCTTTTTAGTGCGGAGCCATATTGGTGGATACCAATCACAGCAGGTAATGTTAACGCCCAGTTTCCTGCCTAGAGACAGGCACCTGATCTCTGACGATGCGAACCTGTACTAGGATTTAATTTTGAATACAGCACCCCTAGGGATCTTTTACATGTCGTATAACCATACAAAATGGTCGCTGTCGAATTTCTGCATCATGAAAATCCATCGACTTGGGCCGGGATCGAACCCGCAACCTTGGGTACAGAAGGCCAGTGACTAACCAACCAACCACGCCACCCAGCCGACTAAATATAAATCATTATTATTTCAAAAATCGATATTATCTAGATTCAAGAGTATTCTCAAGTTCTTCAGTTCAGGGGTTGATTAAAATTTAAAAGTATTCACTTTGATAATTCCTTATAATAAACAAATTAACAGAATTCAACTTCATAATTATAATAATCATGTAATTGCTTTTCGTAAGACAACCTGCACTATCTACAGGGCCTCTCAAGATCATTGGAACTAACTTTAAGGGGAGGTAGGGGACATCACAAGGATTCAGATTTGCATAACAACCCATGGTCAGAAGCGTCTTCGTTTGATGTTAGGTAGCATTATTCAAAAGAACGTTTAAGAAAACAGATTTGCATTACTGCAGTAATTTTAGCTGTCATCACCCGCAGAGGAGTATGGACATTTTATACAAACGCCGAGCTGGTGAGTCTGATTTAAACATTGTTAGAAGGAAATGCACCAGCAGCAGAAAGATTGTATCGCGAAAGGTACCAACAGAGAGATGCACCAAATTTCTCCGGATGTTTGCTAATTTGTATCACAGTTTGAGTGAATATGGATACTTACGAGGCAATAGGCATAATGAGAGTGGGCCACGGTATCCGACACATTTTGTTCCATGCATGGGACAAAATGTGTTGGACAACATTCGAAGGAATCCTAGTACCATGTTTGGAGTTTGATTCACTCGTATCCCCTCTCAATATGCCTATTACCTTTTAATGGTCGACATTCACACAAATTGTGATGTAAATTACCAAACATCCAGCAGTCCGGTGCATCTCTTTGTAAGTAACTTTTTCAATACAATCTTTCTGCTGCTCCTGCATTTCCTTCCACTAATCTGTAAATCAGGTGCATATCTGCATATCGGTGTTTGTAAAATGTTCCATACTCCTCTGTGGGTGATGACAGCTCAAACGACTGCTGTAATTTAAGTCTGCTTCCTCAATTGCTCGTGTGAACAATGCCACTCAGCGCCATTCAACTATGAGTGTCTATGCAAATCTGAATTATTGTGATATCCTCTATATACTACCTTTTAAAGTCTGTGTCAATAATCTTGGAATACCATATATAAAAGTATAAAAAAATAATTATTTGTCAATATCCTTTAAAAATGTACGTATCAGTTTTTTTGCAAGAATAATATAAAGTATATGTTGAGAAATTTAACCATCCGTTAAGCCTTTCTTCAGTTCAATCATTCAGATCATATTTAAAGCAAAACTAAAAATTATTAAATCCATTTCAGTTATTAGTGGTATTACAACGTAGAAAGTTAGAGTTATATTTACGTTGCTGTGTAAAACTGCACTGGCGCTATTGGCAACGGACCTCGTAATTTTGAACCATGGTCAAGTGAAAAGACGAAATATGATCTGGCATTACAAGGATTACATTCTATAGAAGATTTTTTGAAAGAAATTAACTTATATTTTAAGACAACGGCTGTAAATAAAGCGATGCGAGATTAATTTCAAATAAATAAACTATTCAAAATATTTCAAATGATAAAATCTACACCAATACCTTAATGCGTATCTGCTGAGCAAATACGGATGAGAAAGACAGTAATCCTAGAAAATTATTAAATCACCTGGATGTGTTTCTGATTTTCACAAACACACTTTTTAACCAGCTTTGTTCACTTAGTTTGGTTAAATAGCAAACACTTCACATGTAATTGATAGAATACTTTTAAATTTTTCGTATTGAAACTAGTGTGAAATGTGTTAAATTCAATTCTTGTATCATTTTCTCTTTCAAATGAACAGAATAAGCAAACCAGATATTAAGTCATGCTGTCTAGAAAAGAGTGACTCATCATCCACCACCCGATATTCCTCAAATATATCTTCATCATCAAGTACTACATATCATTTTTCATAACATCGTTCTGGTGTTGGGAAAGGAAGATGGGTGACGGCAAGTAGTATGACGTACAATCAAATGATAAGAAAAGCATTTCATCTTGTACGTCTCTCTAATAACTCTCCACATCTTGAAGGCTTATTTGAATTTACCGTACAGCAATTTTTCGATTTTATAGCATTTTATACTACAGCCATTACCCATATCCTTTCAAGAAACTAGGTATTTGCTGTATTAACCAGGCTACAGAGGACATCCCTTATATATTTCCTTATGAAATTTATTTATCTTTTTACTTTTAAAATATGAAGTTATCTATAGGTTTTTAAAAAGAAAATCTTTATAGCTATAACACTTTGTTACTGAAAGAAGCCATATAATATTAGTTTTTTCTTCTTCCATTGAAGCAACAAGGCCTTCTCAAAAACTCTTCTCCATTCCAAACTCCTCTTAGCAGCAGTTCTCCAATTAGTCACTTTAAAATCGTCCTCCATACAATCAGCCCATCTCAGTTTAGACCTACCTTTAGTTCCAGTTCCAATAGGTTTGAAATTGACAATTCTGAACGATAAAGGATGATGGATCCATACGCACATATGTGGCCTGCAATAACACGTTTCCTAAGTCGTCTCTGAGATATCAGTTCGGTCTCCTGCTCCTTTAATTTCGAGACGGGAGGAGGGATTTTACAGGGTGGAGTGGTTAGCTCCACGCCCAACCCCATGATGGAAAACTAGGGTATTCCTCTTGGTCTGGAGTCTCCCCTTCAACCTGTCCGGATCGGGTGACCCTGCCAATAGCTAAGCTACCACTAGCACAGCTCTCGGGATTGACAACACGTACAAGCCTCATCACCGCGACATGGTGGAAACACCATCACTGAGGATAATATTAACTGTTACAGTTTTTCTGTCAACCCAGCATCAATGTTCCACTCAGGACTCAATTCGAGCCACAAATGTGATTCATTTTAATTAACATCACACCAAAAATAACACAGGTATTATTAGTTAATCTTTCAAACTCTATTTTTAATCGAGATTCAAGCATCTTAACTAAGTCGACACCTCTTCACATCTACACTACAACACATTTGGAAGACGAAATAATATCTACATTATGTATTGATCTTTGTAAGTATGATAATTCAGTTCCCATCACTTGGTTACAAATCCAATTTCTAAGAAATGAGCAATCAGGACTCACATTTCTGGAAAACTGCTTTTTTCTACAGGACTAGGCTTCTTTTATGTATAGCTTAATAACTAATATTTAAGTCTTAACACTCATCCAGACGTTTTTATGTTGCTTTTTTAAAATTTAGTTACCCTCTGATTCTTTATTGATGCATAATTAGTCGTATCAATGTTTCTCCCACCAACCCAGTAATTGCTAAATTATTCTGTAAAAGAATCAATTTACTAAAATCAGACTTAAGTTTCTCTTACACAGACGTAACATTCCTTTTAAGTTGTTTAAGTGACTAATTTCGAAAACAGCCAACGTTAAAATAATATTTGCTTTTCCCATTCTACTTTAACAATTCTTCGATTTCGATTGATTCGTTTCAGATAAAAAGGATAATTTTAACTATGCAGACAATTCAATTCAATTTCAAAAGTTGATTCAAATAAATTCAATGCATAGTAATTTTTATAATTGGTACAGTATAGTAATTTCTAGGATTTTAATTTTATTTCATTTTGTCGATTATCAGAAAAGTTAGATTAAAAAAGTAGTTAATTGTATGAAATATTTTCTAAGCGAGTTGAAATTCTAATCTTTTCATATCAATAAGTTTTAATTAAAATAATTTCAGAATAGAACAGAAATAGTGCAGTGTGATATAAAAGAAATATTATAAGGGATGTTTACAAAAATAAGGTCTTAATAATAACTATACATATATAGTGAATGAAAAGCCTTCTGAAGTTAAATTGCAATAGTTGTTTTCAATTTTAAATAATAAGACTCAATTTAAACAATGAAAAGAAAATTATCTATTCAAATCAAATCACTAAATCATGTATATAAACATATTTTCTGAAACATATTTCTGTTTTCCCTTGATTCATAATGGTAAATAAGTAATATATTTTCCTATTGTTTCATCTGATTTATACAAATTTTAAGTATAATAAAGTTCAAATTCGTTTTAAGCTTCTCACAATGTAGTTAACAATCCAGCCAGATTTTAACATGTTTATCAGAGAAGAACAAAGCAAAAATATTTATAAGGAGTATTTTTGAAGAAAATTTTAATGCGCATATGTGATATGCTATTAAAGATATACATAGAATACTCTCTCTACCAGACTAATGAAGAGGAATATATTGTTGAAATGCACATTATTAACTGAGATGAATAATAGCAGTACACACTATTAGTTGAGAGGAATTATAATAATTTAAGCTTTTAGTTAATATGAAATGTAACAATATACACACTGAAGAAAAAACAATAAAATACATATAAATGGAAAGTAAAAATTAGTTCCGCATGCCTAATAACAAAGTTTAATCATTTCCTTCTCGCTCCCGTCAAATTCATGGATGTAATTTCCAACTCTATTTCTCGTGTCAGTGATATTTCCGGGCTGGTGTGTTTAAAAGTAACGCGCTAAAGAGATTAAAATTATATATTTCTTATGCCCGGAATCATGTTTATTTCTCACCAGATGACAATACCAGATTATTAGTAACGTATTTAGTGTTAGTTATTTTATTTTAAACTAGATGTTAGCTCAGTCAAACATATATGTCGGCGATGTATTTTTTATTTAACCTTTTCTCAGTTACTTAGTTCCGCTCGTATATATATATATACGATTTTTTTATTATTCCTCTCCTTGAGAGACTCATTATTGTTCTCTTTTCATGATTTCATTTTACTATATTGTCTGGTTTATCATCCACGTGTTAGAAATAGACTTAACTTTTCAACATGACTCTAATTGTCTTTTTTTCTATTATATCGAAAATTTCTGCTGTACGGGGAAAGTGGATCGATAAAGCATTGCTTAACCCTAAATCACTGGGCTAATTGAGCGACAGCTTTAGAAATCATAATAGCTCTCCAGTTTAGTCCAAAGACTTTGTTTGTATCTACATTTTTTTTTTACTCGTGAACTAGAATTTTTTCTTCTGACATTGTTTTTATATATATATATATTATATATGTGTATATATATATATATATATATATATTAATATTGCATACATTTGGAGTTAGTCAGGAAGTGAATCGGATTCTACTTCCAGTATAAGGGATATGAGAGTGATTCAGAAATAACTGATTGTTTCGAAAGTTCGGTTAGTGAATCTGAGATTAGTGTTGATGATCTGTACTGTTACCTGTGATGCTGGCGTTTGCATTTCATGCATTGAAACTTACCTCTCAAGAAAAAATTACTTATGTGTTTTTACATTTGCATAAGTGTAATAAAATTCTCTTTAATGTTTAATATTACATGGTTATTTAAAAATGTTTATCTTTGCTGGAAAGTCAACATTCAATCATAATAAACCTAAATGTTGGCTTTTCTTAAAAAAAATAATTTTTTATATTTCAAACTGCAAATTTACCCACAAAATTTAAAAATAAATACAAATATTGAACATGCACTTGATTTTATATAAGAGACTAGCATTGTCATTATGGATTTATGGTTTATGTGAGCCTTCCTGAAATCAATTCTTATTGCAATGACTCTTCTTGCTTATTTTACTGACAACGTAGTTGAGATATTTTTTCTTAAGTGATTGAATAACAATAGTAATCATTGTTGAGTCCTCAAAAAATATGTAATAATTTTCGTGAAACTTATTGCAGGAAAAAAATGACATTTTTTGAGACTCTAGGTAGACTCCTTGTGTGCCGACAAGTATAACACAAGGCTTACAAACATAAGTCAATACTCAACAATAGTGATAGGAAGTTACATGTAGAAGGAAATATTCACAAATAGAAACCAAAGGGGGAAAGAGGAAAAAAAGTGGATACAAATACAACAAATACAGAAAGAAATACAAAATTGCTCACATGCGAACGGAGATAAATCAAAAATTAAAATTATACAATGAGGAAAATAAGAAAACATGATCACAAAACATTTTCAAAATACAAATACATAAAGCATACATACATACATAGGCATATATATGTATATACACACATATATACATATACACACATATATATTCATGTACAGAAAATGTTAACAAACACACAAAATTTTCAATCTAAATAATACAGTAATAAATGCTATTAATGTATGCACAAAACGATGTGAAAAGATGATTTGCCTTGAACAAAGGCAGAAAAGAGAGGCCACACTATATTGTTTTTTTTGTAGGCAATTCATGAGTGTACGTCTTTCCGAAGCGAATTTAGTACAAGCAAGAATATCAGATGCTTGGCATTCTGGACTGCGTCACTGGAGCCATTTACCGACACTTAAAATTGATCATTCACCGCCATTGGTTCAAAATGAACAGAACAGTCATCAATCACACTCGTGTAGATTTACACAGTGCGACATTAATATATTTCTTACTAACTAAATGAGCCACAAACTTTTTGTTAAGTAAATCACTGTAGTTCAGTCCGAAAAAAAAAAACTTTATTTCCAATACAATGCGCTTTCTTTTCTTCAAAGCTACCCTTTTCTCATTATAAAACGAGTAAGAGTAAAAATTTCTCAAAATTTTGCTTATATTTTGATTTATGGCTGATTAAAAACGATTCCCTTAATATTAAATAAACATCTCAAACATATGATGATATAATATTTTCTACTTAATATTTTTTAAAAGAATTTTTCTCCATAATCAGTAAGCTCATCGCTTAAAAAGTTTTAAGTTTTTGTGTAAACAGCTACAATGGGAATATTATTTTAATGCATAAAGGTAATAAAAAAATGCATATGTTTTGAATACATGCCAATCCAAAAAAAATTGTAAAAGATCCAAGCTGAAAAAAACTAGGTGACTTTTACAAATGAAACTTTTTCATGAAGTAATCTTCTGAATGGTCTTCTAACAGTTTTCATCAAATACCTTCAAGAACTTTTCATTATATTTAATAGAAATTTAGAATATAAGCTGTTATATCATCTATTACTGCATTCACCTATATTGAAATTATACGTGGGTCCTTACTGGTTCTGCAAAATATGTATTAATACATTACATTTTTACGATGGAACCTTGAAACCTAAAGGAAGTTTCGATGAAGTTAAGTTTTACCTCAACAATTTAATCTGTTAGTAAAAAAAAGCACCTTTCCATCAATATTATAATAAAAGAAAAGATAATAAGTTCCAAAAGCATATGTATGCAATTCTTTCATACACGAGTTATTATTTCTCAAGAACATGTCCAAAATTAAAGTGAACATTAGGAGAATGATCAGTTATCTAGTATTTTTAACAATAATATAAGTAAAATAAAGAGTAGAATGATTATCATCTCAATCTGACCACCAAGAATAAGCAGAGTTGACGTTCCTCTAAAATTATAGAATCAACCATTGGCGACGAAATTTGTGATTTGAAACTGAAGAAAGTGAACAATTAATTGACTACTGTCTCTTTACTGACCACAAAGCTGTTCGTGTTTAATCGATGCCATGGGGTCTCATGATAGAAGTATATGATTAATAAAAACAGTAAAATTATAGTTAAAAATTATAAGGAAAAAATTACAGAATATGAAAAAAATTTGAATACTTAGAAAATGTGCCCGATGTAGCGATTTAAAAATATAAAAGGAAATGAATTTTTTTTTTTTAAATAGTTTAAAAAGCTGAGTAATAAATTTCCGATGAAAAGCAGATCGATTTCAGAAAATTGATATAAAACAACAAAGCAGAAGCAATAAATTAGAGAAAAAATTAATCGAATTTCTACTAAGAATTAATTCTACAAGTACAGATTCAGAAATACCATAATTTATTTTACAACTGTCTTATT
The DNA here is from genome assembly GCA_019973955.1 of Trichonephila inaurata madagascariensis. Taxonomy (NCBI): domain Eukaryota; kingdom Metazoa; phylum Arthropoda; class Arachnida; order Araneae; family Nephilidae; genus Trichonephila; species Trichonephila inaurata. The sequence goes on from BMAV01004821.1 coordinate 66,944, forward strand.
CTTTCTGCAATATAACTGTATTATTTAATAGTCTCTATATATTGATAAACCAAATGTGCAATTGTCTATATTTAAAAAATGTTTGATTCTCAAGATCCATTTTTACATATTTGAGTTTTTTATAATTAAATATTTAACATTAATAATTTTAAAAAAAAGATTCCTCAAAACGACTCAGCCAAAACACAACTATACATCACATAATAATATATAGTTGCTGTTTCTGAATTCTATGTCTACAATTTTTGTTTATAAAGTCAATGGGCTTCACCAAGAAACGTTCCATACTTGAAATAAATTGCTTAATTGATTTAAAATAGTAATAATAGTCCTTAAATTAATAAGAAATGTAGCAGAAAAATTCCTGAACAAAAAGAGAAGTAAAATCTAAATACATATTCTAATTAATGATTATAATTTAAATTTTTAAAAGATCAATATATCTAGTAAAAGAGAATCACGAATAACTTTTAATTTATTGGTCCGTTTTAAAAACTAAGCAAAGTATTTTAATAACCTAAGAAGAAACAGATTGAATAACTCTTATTGATCATTTACTATGAATATTTTAAGGATAAGGTTTTGCCTTAAGCCATATAAGAATAAAATTTTAAAATGTTTTGAGAATTTGAAACATAACTTTAGTTAACCTCTCGAATATAATGTATTTATTGCTAACAAAAAGTATGATGTCGTAAATCTTTAGCCAGTTTCTTTAAATGAAATAAAAGTAAACAATTATTCATAGAAATCAATACAAAAGCAAGATCTAAATGATTTAAGTTTTTTTTATTTAATATTTTGTATTACCTATTAAAAATTTTATCGAATGCTGAAAAGAGAAAAACCTGAAAATAGGAGTGAAAAAAAAATACTTAAAATTCTTCTTTCTCTGTATACATATGTATATGTAATATGTACTTAATCTTGTTCAATCAGAGTGAGATTTTTTTTTTTTAAGTTTTTCTTGAAAAATTAATATCTGCTGCTTTCTAGTTTTTTGTCAAATGAATAATAAAAATATTTTTATTGTCTGCTATCATTATGTAGCTTTTTACTACATAAAATAATACAATTTTTAGCTGATTGAAAGTATGAACGTCAATAAATTTAGTATAAATATTAATGCCTTTTAATTCTAATTTCCATATTGGAAAACATTAAAAATTATACGTCTAGAAGTAATTAATATTCTATAAGTTTCAGGATTATTTTAAATCATTTTTATGAGACCCTTACCTTAATATATGAAAGGGGATTTTTTTATATATGTAATTTTTCATTTAATTTTAAAGCTGATAAGTCACTCATTCTCAATAACGAAGTAGACAAGTAATTTCCCCCATTGCCACACCCAGAAACAGAAATTACGAAATGGAAATAAGTCACGAGACGACGTGTCATCCACCACCAGCTGCTTCCCTCTCCACGCCATGTTTGCATTCCCTAAGTCAAACTTCCCACCAGAACTTAACTAATTCGCATTAGTGGGGTTTTAAGTGGCCCAGACCCTCAAACACGGCCGGCAGTTGCAGACACTCCCCTGTTATTGGTACAAGCCCTCACAACAACAGCTGCCACTGGACAGGGGAACCTGGAATTAGATAATGGCGAGTTTGGAATAGCATCTGCTCTTTCCAGTTACGCCAACACATTTAAACGCCGCATAACGTTCTGTTAATAACCTCGCCAGCCCAGATTTAATAAGGTGTGGCCTTTTAGATCCTTTGGTATTGTGTAGTGTGCAGGAGAGAAGGCTTCTTCACCGATCGAGGTGTAGAGCAAACTTTTTGATCTTTGGAACAATCTGAAGAATTGTTTGAAATAATTGACGTGAAGAGAAACCCGTGAAACTTTTATTTTACGATTGTCTTTTTTGTGTAATAGAGAAAAATAATAATAATAAAAATAAAGAATAGAGAAAAAATTAAATTGAAGGATGAAAATAACCCTTTAATTGAAATTAAAAGACAGAGGATGAATATATAATGACCCTTGCTATTTAAAGATGACTGACTGCATATGGGACCGCAAAATTTAAAAAGTGTATACAGGATATTTTTTTATATTTAATGTCCCTTGAATTATGATATTCAAGATATATGTAATATGATATATGGAATTGTTTTGAGAATATTAATACAATAAATTTATTTGAATGCTAATTTCTGGCAAAACATGAATACAAAATAACATTTTCAAACATTCGCTCTTTATCAAATGGCTTCTGTAACCTTAATATTTTGACTAAATATAACTAAGACTCCTGTGTACAGAGCCTGAAGCAGGAATTTTGAAATATATAACGTAGAAGTGGATTTATTCATATTTTAATATTATATGCCAGAATAGAGAAATTTCAACAAAAAAAATCCGATTATTGTTTTAATGAATCGAAACTATAAAAACAATGCTAGTTTTGTTTTGGTTTTTTTTTTCAAAAATTTTAATTCAATCTCTGCATAGAATCCTGGCTATCTTTAAGGGAAATTTTATTATTATAGATGCATTTTCCATTAAAAGAAAATTTTTGAAATTCCGTTCATCTATCTTTATTTCTTGCAAAAAAAATGCATTTAAAATATTTTTTCTGTTGATAATATTTAAAGACATTTTTGTACGTATTATCTCTTTCAACTTTCACTAAATATTAGAAAATAATATTCCTTTGTACTATTTTTCAAAAGCACAGTTTTGAACAAGGTCAGTCACCTTAATGAGAGTTTTGCCATGCCCAGGACACTTTTTGTTTAAAAAAGTAAGCAACAATTTTAATGTGTTTGTCTTTAAATACGATATTTCACTACTCAATATTTTTATTTTAAAATTAATCAGTTACTTTTAACGAAGAAAAGTATTTGAGGATACGATTATTGAACTTAAGCAATGATGAAACACCAATAAACCTAAAACAATGTTATATTGTAGAACGAAATAGACGACTATTCTGATTCACTACTTTCACCTCTGTTTTCACTTTTTTGCTTTAAATTTTTACTTCTATACCTTCAAAACAAATATATATTGGGTTTTAAAACAAGAACAACAAACCAAAATATAAGTAAACATATAAAAGTTTTATTTACTAAAATTTGGAAAAACAATAATATATATATGTATTATTCCGAAACTACGTATGATATTTTATAAAAAAAGAAATATTGACTCAAAAGTGTTTCAAAACCTATTCAGTTGATATTAAAAAAGCGATATTAAGGGTTATACTCTTAATAATATTTAAAATTTTTATTCATATCAGTTGGCACTTCCAAAAGAAACCGCATTAAGAAAATCATGCGTACATAATTCTGACTAAATAAATAATATAATCTAAAAAAGAAAATATACAAAAATAGAAACTATTACAGCACAAGTATACATTACTTAAATGTGTATCTAATTCTATTTGTTTTGAAGAGGGAAATATAGTCAGGGTTAAGTGACTTGAAAAAATATCAGATACTTTTTGATCAAAACTAATGCTCTTCATCTAGTAAAAAATTCAAAACTATATCCAATGACATTGAATTTAATTATTTTTATACTATTTATTTGGTGTTTATCGAAAGGTATATATGGCAAAATTTTATGTGAAGAAATATTCGATTTCACTTTTTATTTAGAACATTTTACAATCGTTAAGATTTCATGAAACTATTTTTGACCATAAAATTTTATTCTCAACGTAGAAAAGTTTCTTGGTTTATTTATATATTTAGTGTTAAGAATGTTAAAAAATGTGTATGAATTTAATACATGAAAAGATAGTTCTGAACGCTGTCCCCCGATTAAGAAGAAATTTTCATTTTATATACATTTTGCCCGCTTTAATTTAAGTAACACGCATAAAATGAGATAGAAACCCTAACACAGTATTTATTTTCCTAAAAAAAATCATTTTGATTTGAAAAAAGGGGATATAGCATAAAATATTTGTTTTTATTTTTCGTTGAGAATGTTATATTTATTAATATGGCATTAAATTTTTAGTATGATTTGAAATTTTTAAATTTTGATCTTATGTGTGCAGTAATAATTTTGCTTGTTAAAAAAAGCGAAATATGGAATTGAGTTGAACTTTTACTGAAAAGTTTTTTAAAAGAACAAGAAATATTTAATTTTCGGGGAATTTGGGGGATCACAATGAGAATGTACAATGATTGTTCAAAGAAAGTTAACGGTATAAAGGAAAACAACAATAAAGTAAATTTATAAGTATAATAATTTATAAAAATAATAATTTAATAATTTACAAGTATTATATAATATAAAAAAATATTTGGTGATGCTTTATAATTTGAGTATTCGAAGCTGAATATGTCATCTAAGTACTGAGAATAATATTACGTATAATGTTTACATATATACAAGGGGGGGAAATTTGTATTAGAAAATGAGTTTTATAAATTCAAAGTGCTATACGTATATCATTTTAAAAAGAATTTAATTCCAAGTTCAATACATAGTTGAAACTCATTTTAACTAAAATCAAACTAAATATTTCTAAAACAAAAAAAATGATATAAGCGATAATTATCTATATACATTAAATACTTCTGATGCTAGAGAGTTGTCAGTACTTAGTAGGGTAGTCTTTATTTTTTATTACAGCTTCACATCAATGTTTTATTGAGGTACCGATACTTTTAAGCACTTCCTTCATTATAACATGATGCCAGGAAATAATTATAGACTCAATTAGTTTCCATTTATTTGATAGACACCTAATTTGAACCAGAAATTTCAAACGGTGCCACAAGTATTTAGTAGGATTCAAATCAGAACTGTTTCCAGGCCACGAAAACAATTAAATGTTCTTCGTAGGAAACCACTATTTCAATAATTTTGCTCTGTGGCAAGGAAGAAAATCCTACTGAAAAATAAATTAAGTATTGTAGGGATAGAAGTCCTTTATGGATCGTAAAAGTTTACGTTCGAGAATAGTGTCAATGTATTTTCTATCATTCAGCATCCCATCGATAATATGAAGACGACCATAAATTTGTGACGAAAGGGCCAAATCTAAAACTAGGGCGTATTTCCTACGTTACCTGATGCAGTCGGGTTTAAACTTTTTCCCTTTTTTTACTTCTTACATATTTTAACCATTTACTACCAAATAACAATATCGTAGTTTCATCACACCATATAATTTGAGACCACTGACCATCGGTCCAATTATGTTTTCCCTTTTCCCCATTTTTTATGCTATAGTTGAAAAAGGTTTTTTTCTGAAATCTTTTAGTTTAGCATCGTTTAAAACCCCGGTTATTTTTGTGACCAAAATACCGTCTTCAGATCACTTTATGGATTCATCTGTTTTGGAGGCATAGTCTCTGTTTATTATTCTGTCATCAACAGATGTAGTGCGTCTTTTTCAGTTTTTTGCTGCTTTTTATTATATTATCACCTGATGTCGTAAGTAAAATTTTCGAACTCCAGATGTAGCTACTGATCTACCCACCCGACTTGCAATTTCAACACAGGAAGGACCACTTTCTCGTACAAATCTTACATTACTCTCACTCAATAATGTTACATCTCTCTAAGTGCTAAGTTTATTTGATGCCATTGCTTCTTGAATAAATATTATTGTTGTTTCGGGAAAAAACCCCCTTCCCAATCCCAAACCAAAATTTTTAAAAATCGTCCAAATAAGACTTCCATCAAATAAAAGGAAACAAATGGAAGCTATAATTGCTTTTTGACATCATGTAATAACGAAAAAAGGAACTTAAAACTTTTGTCAGCACAATGAAATATCGATGTAAAACTGTAATAAAAAATAAAGTATTGATAATTCACTTCTATCATCAGTATTTAACGCATGTAATAATTGTAACGTACGATAATAATTGCAGCTCAACTTTTTCCACATTGCAAATATTTGAGTTTTGTTTTTGTGTTGAGTTTAATGTTAAATTCTCTTTAAAATGATACATGTGACTTTACATTTTATTAAACGTAACATTTTCTATAAGCATACAAATTTTTAAAAAACAAAAATTTCCGAAAGTGTTCGCAATTTTGGCCACCACCGAGGTTTATTGAAACATAGTGTCATACTAAATATTTTTTCTTCAAAGAAGAATTGTTACTCGTCTAAAATAAATGTACAAAGATAGGTTTTTTTAAATCAAATAAGTGTACAATACTAAGATGGTTTTAAAATTGCTGAAACAAGTTTGAAATTTATAACTGAACTGCGTAACTGCCTGATAATTAATGAAATGATTATCTAAATATTTAGGATACATGTCTCAATATAAGCTATATATGAAAAAAAAATATTTCCATTGATAATTTTTCTGAAATTTTTGAGATAATACATACCATTGTAGATATTAGCAGAGATAGGAAAGTCAAAAATTTTGTCTAACCAGGGTTCCTTTTTTTTTATTTTGCTACGATATAAAGTAATAAATACTTTAAATTTGATAAAACGTAATCAGAGTAACTTTGGAATAAGTTACTTTATAACTTTTAGTTTATAACTTTTCTTAGGCTGAAACTATTAATGAAAATCAAATAATACTGTTAGATTTGAAAGATTACGAGTAAAAATAGAGTAAATTAAATTAGCTGGTTTAGAGAAATAAATGAATTGCTATTATTATAAAAATAATACATTTTTTTCTGGTCTTTTAAAAGCATACCGACATTTCAAAAAAAAATTAGAAGTAGATATGAGGTTGTTTCAATTTTTTGCATGTAAAAGTCCCAATTAGTTTTCTTTATAGAAATTGAAGACATCCATTAGGATAGAGACATTTCCTTTTAACGTAATGTGAGAGAGTAATAAGTTAGTTGTAGTTTAACCCGTATTGGTATAATTCATGCTATGGAGCTTCTTCTTTTATATTTCAGCAAATTTTTGTAGGTTTTTATGGAAATATTTTTCATTAATCATTATAAGACTATTGTGATCTTTCTTTAAATTTATTTATCTAACTTTAAAGGCATACAAAGCATAAAATTGCAGAATTTTGATGAGACAAAATGTTAAAAAAAATTCCATTTTAGACTACTCAATGCACCATTTTAAAAAGTTTCATCTGAATGGAATTGACTCAAATGATTCATATTTGATGAAAGGTTACACCATGAGATCCGAAGATGAAAATGATTAAATTTTAAGGTTCGTTTCAGCAGGCTACACACGCAGGCAGCTTTTGAAAACAGTTTATGTTGGGTCATACAAAGACATCTAATATCGCAGAAAATCAATTGACTCATCATGTTGCTCTATTAACATACTTTTTGATTGCATTATGCTATGGATAAATTAAAGAAATTTAAGCAACTGAGACAGTTTGACAGAGGACGAAAAATTTGACTTGGAAGGTGGATCCTCTAATCCATGAATTGCGCAGCGTATTAATATGAATGATGTGTTACTGTCGTGCAGGCTGTTGTCGGAAGTGGATGCAATAAAGCATTTTCCAGCGTCCATCAGGCTCAAGAAAAGTCGAGACAAACAGAACAAAAAGGGATAGCAGTGCTGTTATTCAGGCTGTAAATATCCAGCAGCCACTTTTGCAGACATCCAGTGGTGAATATAAAACACTGTCAAATTATTTCATTCATAAAGGGACGTGGAATTACACTCGCTGAATCTGTTACAATGGCCACCATTAACGGAATTGCATAGTTGTCAAATATTTGAATGATATCGGGACAAACGAACAAAGATTGTCAAAAAATATTGAGTGGTTTTTAGCGATAAGTCCCATTTTTGCATTGGTGGAAATGACAGTCGAATCCGTGCGCGGAGGTAACGTGGTTAGCAAAAAGATACTTGGTTTGTTCCACAGAATCCTATATCTATAAAACCTGGAATCATGGTGTGGAAATAAATTGAATATGTTGCTTATATTACCTTTAACATTTGTAACGAGCTCTTTGACTGGCTAAAATTAGGTTTGACAGATCATGCAACCATTTGTAGCTCCATCCCTCCACTTTTCCAACAAGCAATACTCAACCATATATTGTTTCCACCTTAAAACCCTATCTACAGCATCAGGATAACTTACCGGCATTTTAAAGACATTGCTTCCAATAAGTATATGTTATGTCATAGGACGAGAAATCGCTTTCACCCTGTATCACGCAATCTGAAGATGTGTCAGAGTTCAACTAGAATTGATGGACTATAGTAGGATTTCATATAAAAATCCTGTATATAACTTTCTACCTGAACTCTTTTCATGCTGTGTTAGAAATAATGATGTCAATGTGCCTAATTGAATGATACCAAAATTTACATTTTTCTCAACAAATTTCAATCATTTACTTTTCCGTTATCACCTTACTAACCTTGTACATTTCATTACATTCTGACAATCTTTCTTGGTGTAGCTTTTTACTTTCTTACAGTCTTTATAATTATACATTAGTAAATATTGACGGACCTTAAAAAGGGCTTTAAAATACTCTGCATGTTTATAAAATAGGAGCAACATATCCACACAACAATAATGCACTCAAACGCATAAAATATAAACATCATTTAGTGTACAATGATTAATTCATTTCATTTCAGAATCATGTAAGTTTTTTCCAACTCTCGAAAAATAAAAGAGTAAATGGTAAATTAGTGCCATTTTTAATCAGAATGATTTAATTTTGTTTCAAATATCAATAGTTGTAGAATTTTTTATATAAAAATTATCAAATAATCAAATTAAAAGATACTTGCATGTCATTGACCCTAATTCTAATATTTAATTAGAATTAATAATTAAATATAAGTAAAATAAGCCAGAAATATATAATAGATGGTATTTTCTTTTATTAACTTGCAACGAGAACTCAAAATGCAATAGTAGTTAAATTTAAACAAATATATTGCTTTTTTAAAAAAAAATACTATGGGAAACCATATACAATAATAAAACATTTTCATGAAACCCTTCGTTTACATATGACATTTCTAAAGATTTTATCAAAAATTTGGATAAAAAGAAATCTGAACCCAAAATAGTTCAGGCATTAAATTACACAAAATGAAGCAGACAAAGAGAATATTTTCTGAGTTATAATCAAAATAAGTTATAAAAAACTCCATTTTCTAATCAACATAATCACATATTTTTTTAATATCTGAAAAGAGCTAAAAATAAATTCGTTTGCCTTACATATTTCCAAAAATGATTAATTGATACACATAATCATAATTTTTAAGAAAACAAACTTCATACAAATTAGCAATTACTATAAATAATATATTTACTATGAAACAGGCAAGTATTAAATCTCTATTCATAACATAACCCAACAATGACAATTTATAAAAAAATGTTGTGATAAAATCACGTGGATCAAATCCCTTCCTTTGTTATTCAACACTTTGAAAAATTCCTTCTTCATTAGGTTAATGACAAAAACAAATCTAATCTTCCAAGCGGCAAAAAAAAAAGAGACATTGTCTTTATAAAAGCTGTATTTTATTACTCGGTAACATCACAATTTTCTAAAATAATCCACACTGTGTTCATCAAACAATGCGATTCTAAAGCGTATAACAATTAGGGCACTGAAGCAAGTAAGATTAGCGTCAGGGTATAATGAGGTTAAGGGAAGAGATCCGGAAAACCAGAAATTCCGTGTGAAAAGGGTCCACTCCAGAAAATAAACTAACTAGCTCAATATCAAAAGTTTCAAGATGGGGTCAGAGTTTTAAAAATTCTCTGTTTGGTGCAGGTGCTCATCGTATCCCACGCGCCGATTTAATTTCGTTGGGATGTGACGCATGGCAAAGGAATCTTCTGAAATAAATCCTAAATTTAAACTTTCCGTAGCTGAATTGAGAAGCCGCGAGAAGTATCTTTAGTGACGTCACCTAAAGAAGAAATAACGGTTCAGTAGGTTCAAGCAGATAAAAGGAATTGGTGGTGAGATTTCTGAGCTGCATCTTACTGCAGCGGAAAGAAAATTCGAGAATTTTGGGTGAAGTATTCTTAAAGGAAAGTGAGAATTCAGTCGGGTCATTCCAATGTGGCATCTTTGCTTTTTTATTTGATGCTGTATGAATATAATGGAAAATGGTATTGGTTTCGTGTATATATTAACATATATCACACAGTAACCGCTTATATTTTCAGGAAAAATGTATAACAGCTTTTTTATGTTAGAATAATGAATCTAATTTTATATTGCAAAATAAATTATTAATAATAAAAATATTAATTTTTTGATATCAATAATAAAAAATGAAAGTGGAAGGAATGTTATAGATTATTTTACTGTTACAGAAAACTTTTTTAGAATACTTTAACTTATAGAGGAAAATATGTTGATGACGAGTCTTCGAGAAGGTAAATAAATTCATTTTATGCCAAGTTTAATGAGTCTGTATTTTAAGTTGTAATAGAAATATTGATTTCTAAAAACTGCATTTATATATCAAATATTAGGTAGAAAATTGACATATATCCTTGTAACTAATTTCTCGAGAAAACAAAAAAAAGAATTCTTTTTTTTTGTTATTTTTAAAATTTTTGAATCCAACTAGCATTGTAATCTTAGTGTTAGAGTGCCATATATATATCATTTCTTTTATTCTTGGATCATTAAAAATTTGTTTTTATTCTAGCATATTATAAAAAGTACATCCGTATAATGTAGATGTAAAGAAATCAATGAAAAAATGCATGGAAATTTCTCTTAGTTTAAATTATCAAAAAGCACATATACAAAATATAGCAAAACATTTCATGATAAAATGTAAACATAACTGTTATAAAGCAGCGAAATGCAATGTTAACGGAATATGGAATTACACGTGATCTAAATGCTTTAATATCAATTGAGAAAAAAAAGAAATTCCAATTCAACATTGTTTTCCTTTAAAAAAGGAGCGTGACGCTTTTTATGATTTTAAAATTCATTTTTTTCGTTTTCTCTAGGCAGAATTGTCGTGAATAATACATCAACAGAATCAGCAAAGTATCTTCTATTTTTTTTAAGACCAAAATCAAAAAAATGCTTCAAAACTGCGATCATTACTTTTTACCAAGGTTCTTTAAGTATTTTATTGTACCATCCATAAAAATAAATGTGAAAAGAAAATATTTCAATCTATAAAAATCTGTTCATTTAAAAAGTAGAGCTTAATAACCTAACTTTTAAACCAAAGATATTCCAATCCCGATATCTTGCATTCTAAACACGCCTTCCCCTTTAAGAGTGAATACTTCTAATACTATATCAATATATTGATAACAGTCCTCATTATTCTATGCTTTTTAACGCGAAATGAATATTAAAATCCTTCATATCTTGATTATATTTACGCTATTGGAGGATGTACATACACACACAACATGTATTTTGTATTAAATCATAAGAACTATTTTAGTTATTTATTTTTGTAGATTTCATTTTCTTTCAATGAGTTCATTTTCATTACTTGAAATGTATGGATATAGAGAAATTTATTGAAGTTAATTGCATTTGCAACAAGATTCAGCTAAGAAGTATAAGATCATTGCGTTAGTTTATACTTAGTTTTTGTAGTGATTTTAGTATTTTGTAGCAGGTGAGGTAGAATCTGTTTCAAATATGTCACGTATTTGATTCATATGAATTTTTTTTTAAATTTCTCATCGATTTTGAGTATAATTTACTTATAAATTCGGTTGATAGTGTTATTCGTTATCTTAATTAGAAGCTTACTTTGGTCTCTCTAGCTGAGAAAAAAAATTATTTGAATAAAAGGAGCTAATTAGTTATTATTTACTAGAATATATTTATCCAATTATTGGATGCTTGAAGGCAAACTCAAGAAACTCTCTCTCTCTCTCTCTATATATATATATCACATTACTACATGACTATTTCACTTATTTATTTACCTCATCTAGGTTATTTAGAGCTACAAATATTGGTCTTCCGAGATAGGTAGGAAATAATTCAAAAGAAATGCATGAACAAGAAAATACGATACAATAAATATTATTTTTTAAAAAAATCCTCACATATAAGGTGTCCAGATATAAGATGTCAGAATTACATTATTGCAGATAGATTGCGAGATATGGAAACAAGAAACTAACTTATACAGTGGCCGAAAGTACACCCCCGCAATGCAGCGGGTCCCAGGATTCTAGGGAGCCTAAAGCCTGACTGAGAAGCCAAGTTGTAATCATTTGTAACATCCGGCCTGGAGATCCATACCTAATTTTTCGGGGGTGCCCTAATATTCTCCGTTACGCCACTGAACTTAATATAAACCATATTGTTGTTAAAAATAGAATGTAGCCGGGAAGGAATTGTGTTTCCTGTTTAGATTATTTTAGAAATTATGAAATTATTGGATTTTATGGGATTTAAAAGAAGGCTGTAAAAAATAGTAATTGGATTTCCCGGGAGAACCACATAAGCATTTGGAAGAAGATGGTAACTTGAACCTAGGAAAATAAACAGGGAAAGACCATGATTGGTGAGAAAGAAGATAAGCTACCTTGAAATTGGGGGAATATCGGGGTCCCTAATAAACCGTTTGACTCTTAAGCCTCGTTTGGTTATCATTCAAGCAGGATGTCCTAGCGTCGATGTCATGTTGTCTTCCTCTTAATTTTACACATTCTCTAATTCTAACTGATTTAAAATTTATAAAATAGAGATGTTGTTGGTAAACTTAAAAAATGCCAAAATTAAGAAAAAGACTTAATAGGAGATTAATTAATAAAATTAAAAAGGATACTAATGCAATTATTAAATAAAATACATTAATTTAAAAAATTGGCACGTTTTTTATCAAAAAATAGTTTATTTGTACCTAGACAATTATTTTAAGGTATCCGACTACGTTCGGAACCAGGATTTTAAAAAAGCACATAAATGTATAATTTTCATGATATTTAGTGTCACTTAGATTAGAATATATGTATAAAATTGTTTTAAGGACATTATGACAAAAAAAATTATTTAAATACAATATTTTGGCAAAAAATTAACTTAGAATAACATTTTTTCTAAATGTTCTCCTTTTGTAAAAAAGGCTTCTATTGTATAAATATTTTGCCTGTATATAGTTCAGACCTCTATACAAAGGCTCAACTATGATTTTTGAAAAATCACATTATTTTCAGAGTTACAACCATTTGAAATAATTATCGGCGTATTTTCTTAAAATTTCCCTCTTTTTTCGTAAAACATGGATAAACCTATTCAAGTTAGGGTTTCAAAAATTTAGTTGAGCCTCTGTAGAGGGGTCTGAACTGAATACGGGAAAAATTTAATAAATAGAAGCTTTTTTTTTAAAAAAGGAGAACTTTTGGGAAAAAAAAAGGTTATTCAAAGTTGTTTTTTTTTGCAAAGTTTTTATTTAAAAAATTTTTTTTGTCATAATGCCTTAAAACATTTTTTATACATGTATTCTAATCTAAGTGACACTAAAATCATAAATATTATCCATTTACACGCTTTTGCAAAATCACGGTTCCGAACGTAGTCGGATACCTTAAACATTGCCTCAAGGAAATATTCTTTTATATAAACACATTAATCACGAAATGACACTAATGTGTATATCTTTATAACAAAACGTGCTGCCCATTGCTCTATTTCTCATACAACCTGTCAAAAGATTATAAATCACCCGAACATCCATCTGTCCATCTCACATTTCGTATACAACACGACAAGTGAAAACTACGCTTCGTTTATTTTTGTTCCATCTTCAACGAAATCCCAGTCGTAATGAAAGAAGCAGAACTTCATTACATACATCCAATAGTATTTCTCGTTACCGAAAAATGGCGACCGCTCACTTGGAAGTCTTATTTATTTATGAATCGTTCCGAGATGCGAATCATTTATCTCCAGCAATCAATTCCGCCATCTCCGTAACATCAAATCCCCGCCAAAGAAACAAAAAGCTCGCCACCAAAATAGCAACTACTTACGATGGAGCCCTGTTAGTAACTAATCATTTCGATATTCTATGTGCCACTTTCATTTTACGTCTAAGCCGGGACAGGGAAGCTTAAAAATCGCATTTCGTTCACATCAGTTTTATGGTTCTTGTGTAGCAAAAGGCATTGACTTGAAAGTTGGCACTTTCGCAAATTGCGTAAAACGGGAATCGTTTCGCTTTTCAACGCCTTGTGCCTTTCTTATCTTTAACAAACGTATTTTTGTTCCATGTCTTTTACCTTATATATCCTTCTGATTTATGAAGCTTTGGCGTAATCTCTTTTGACTGCTAGGCCTGACGATCCGTTTTTTCTTCTTATTTGTAACATGTTGCGCGATTTTTAGGGTGCCAAGAGATTAAATTTTGCTTTCGACTTATGTGCGGGAGATGTCTGCGAGAATAAGCTTCCGGGATGATGAAAATGCAGGGAAAAATAATTTTGGGTAGAGGCAACGTCGAATTTATGAGTTTCGATTTGCTCTTGTGCGTGTTGTAAAATGTTTCTTCTCTGCCAAGTATGTTGTAGTGTTGGAATAAAAAAGGAGACTCATGTTTCGACTCTTATGGTGTGTTTATGAAATATTATTTACAGTAACACTAAAACTTGATGGCTATTCATAAAAATAGATCATTCTTTGATACATTGTTATACAGTAAGCTATAACCCAAATATAGTGTGTTTATTAAACAATATAAATATATTTCAGAGTTATCAATACTAAAAAGAAAGAAAATGGTTTTGACGCTTATAAGAAAAATAAAAAATATATTATTAAAAAAAAAGGAATCACAACAAAAAAAAATTATAATTTAAAATATTTTTGATTTTAAATTATATACTTTAAATGAGAAGCAACATAGAAAGATCCATATAGCAAGGATATATTCTATACGTTTGGAAACTAAGGCTTTTTACTCAAACATAATAATTGATTCAAATTACATAGCAAGATATCGTAACCCTTTAAATGCCGCCGGAGTATATATACGTCTCACTCAAATAGTGCGTTATGAAGCCCAGACTCATATAGTTGTCCCTCCAAAACACGATTCTTTTTTTAGAGCGGCTATCAGTAAAACTATTCCGAAGGCTTTGGGATGTAATAAAATGACCTTCATAGTGGATGCGAAGGGTTTACTTATTTCCGCGAAAATTTGCTTGTTCATGCCCTTTGTTTTCCTCCCAGTACACTGCATACGTGCAAATTGTGACACCAGGCAGCCAATCGTGTTCCTTTTAATCGGCAGTTAAGGGGGTTAACTTTTTTTGAAAATAAGCTTTTTTTTTTTGTCACATTTCGGGAAAGCCCAGTGGTTATGTACAGTTTCATCCCTAGTGCACCTGAAGACATACCATGCAGAGGGAGCTGATGCCCTTTAAAATCCACGAGGCTCAAAGGGCCCCCGCCGGGGAGTGGTTTGAAGTTTGGAAAAGGGGGGGTATTTGGGAGGGGTCTTTCCTCGTCATTTTTGACTGAAGTTCAAAATTATGGTTACCAAGAGCCCTCGTGTTGCTTTTTGTTTGACTTTAAATTAAATCACAACCCCAAAAAAATGTATATATTCTGAAAACTCTTTTTTTCTGCTTTCCCCATTTTAAAAAACGTAAATATTCTTTCTTTCAATTTTCACTTTTTAATAATTCACAATGCTTGTATTTTAACGTGTTTTACTTGTATACAATAGTTACTCTTCTTTGTTTTATAAATTTACATAATAATTTAGAAAAATAATTTTAACTGTCTTAGACAGGACTTTCCAAAATTTTATTAATGCCCTTTTTTGGGGTTTTTTTTGGGGCCTAAATGGCAATTTTTTTCCAACCAACTCAAGAAAAAAAAACTTTTTATGCACATTGGGAACCTTCTATATAGTGAAGTTTAGCAATCGTAAAAGGCGGCTATGCGAGGTCTAGGGTCTATGTTTTAGAAGTGATTGAGTAAAAGATACAGGAAATACCAAGTCTAAGATTTAACCTCCCGGTACCTATAAAATCAATTTTTGGGGTGGATCCGTGACCAAAAGGATTAGAAAACAGTTTGGGAAGCCACGTCTGTTAGGACAAACAAGGAAAAACTGTTTACTTAGGATATAGCGGAAAAAGTCCCTTTGGTTTTTAAAAAAAGGAAAAGTGTTTTGTATTAGTGAGATTGGGAATTAAGTTTATAAAGTTAGATATAGTGGTCAATTACGCGATTATTTGGTAATACGGATTTTTTCTTCTCATTTCGGGACCTACTTAGATTATTATTATTGTTGTGTATTGTGATTAAGTTAAGATCTTAATAAACAGATATTAAGATGAATGATATATGTTTGATTATGTCCTACAGAAACAAGTTGCGTAAAATAATGGAAACGGGGGACCCCCAAGGGGGGTGCCTCACACCCCTCATCACCCTTTTGGGCCATGGGTGCGCCTCCCTATCAGGGTGGCACAAAAATATCGAAAACTCAAAAATATTATTAATTTGCTGAAAGGAATAAAAAAAATAAATTCTGATATTGTAACAAATACACATTTACAATGATATAATATAAATGTATCAGAACTGCACAATGTATTTGATCATTAAATCATCAATACTAAGTTAAGAACATGTTTAAAAATTACTAGTTACTCCATGGGTTTGTCATATAAAAATTACATACAAAATTTAATACTTATCTTGATAATTTGTACAGTTTATAACGTAAGTCGTGTTGTAGCTTTAGTGTCAAAGTATTATTGAATTCAATACATTATAATTGAATGGAAGGGGGCACCATGAAAATTATGTTTGAAAATTGGGTCGCGAAAATTGAAAGTTTGAGAAGCACTGGTCTACATGCAATTTTAATATCATATTAGAACTCAAATTATATCAGATACTTGTATATTTATAAAAATATCAGATACACGTATGTTTATGTAAATTTTAAAAATCATACATATTTAAAAAAAAATGTTTATTGATTTATCACATATTTTTTTCGAAAACTTTGGCTGATATAAAAGACTTACAGAACATATGTGGAATAAAATGTTTTATTTGAACTATTATAAAATTATAACTATAGATTTTGTGAGAACGAAATATTTTATTATATCAATTCTAAAACATATTCATTCTTCAAGATTTATTGATTGTCTTTAGGGACAGACGTTTCATTTCTGAGCCTCGAATAAGAGACATTTGGGCTGGCACCCCGCATTCAAAAGTTTTACGCCACGCCACAACGTGAGCGCTTTGTAACGTGCAGTAGACCTTCTACTTAATGAGTTCATTCTGATTAACTACGAGACAAAGAAAACTATAGGTGAGAAATTAGTTAATTGTATCTTACGTTTAACATTTATACATGTTTAAATAATTTACTAAACACAGTGGAATGAAAAACTATAGAATTAAAATAAAATATATCACACACACACAAAAATTTTTTATCACATAGTTGTTTTTCTTTCTTTTTGAGTGTTTTTTTGAAATGTAAAAAATAGACAATTTCCCCTACTGTTTTTAAAACTTCCAAAAAATATATATATATATATATATATATATATATATATATATATATATGTATGTAAAATTAAACATGCATACATATATACATACATATATATATATGTTTAATCAAACATTCAAACGTTCAGAAAAGAGAAATCGTTTCAATAGCTATCTATAAATTATTCTTTTATTTATTACTTAGAGAAAATGGATTTTAGCTAATATATGTTTTTTAAAATGATTAATTCTATTCTTTCGTTACTAATATAATTATTTGTTAATTAAAACGTACATCATCTATTTTTTGGGGTAAAAAAAACATTTCCCGAGACGGGTTTTTGGTTTAAATTTTGGGACCGATTGATTGCTAATGAAAATCTGAAACCTATTTTATTATTTTAGATTTTTAGAAATAAACTATTTTTAAAAAATGATGAAAGTTTTTTGTTTTACTCTTAGCATCAGAAACGTTTTCTTTTTATTGCCTCACATTAATAATTTCTTAACTAACTCAATATTGTTTTTTCAAAGTCATACATTGGAATTTGAAGCTATATCTTGTATGTGGGGGTGAGGAGAGAGGAAAAATTTTTCACTAAAAAAATCGGGTTATGCCGGGGGGGTGAAAGGGGGGAAAAAACCCGTTTAAATTTTTAAAAAAAGTGTAAAAAAAAATTTTGAAAAAAAGGGAAAAATTTTTTGGCAGAATGCAACCGTAAATGCAAAAAACCCAAAAAGGGAAACATGCAAATAACAAGAAAACAACAGCAAAGGAAGTAAGATATAAAAAGGTTAGAATTTCAGCGCAGACACACATCACGCGGCCTGTGGGCCACCTCAAAAAAACTGTTTAAGGCTTGGGGATTTGGGATTTCAAAATTTTGGAAATTGTGTTTTTTTTTGTTTTTTTCAAAAGCGATCATTTATTTCCCCGTAGAAAACAGCGATCAGCCTTTTTATCAAAATCCGGAGTTCGAATAAGGAAGGGTAAATGGCCTAACGAGATTGTGGATTATCTTTTTAGGGAAATTTGGGAGTCGTGTTGGGTGCCCAAAAAAACTTTTAATGCGGATATGTGACCGTTGGATGCAGGAGGGTACGACGGACCGACGTGGCCGATCACAACCTCCTCAGTGCACCACTTCACGTGAGTACAGGCAAATTGTGCGCATGGCAGTGACGGATCGCTCGGTCACATCACGAACCATAGCACCGCACATTGAGTCTGTAACGCATCATTCAGTGTCTGCGCGTACCATTCGACGCCAGTTACAGCAGAGTGGTCTGTCCGCCAGACGTCCATTGCTTAGTCTACCCTTGACGCAGAACCACAGACGTCTCCGCCACCAATGGTGCGATGAAAGAAGGATGTGGGCGGCAGAATGGAATGAAGTTGTCTTTACTGACGAGTCACGCATCTGTCTGCAACACCACGATGGTCGGATTCGAGTCTGGAGACACCGTGGAGAGATGATGCTTAATAGCTGCGTTATGCACCGCCACACTGGTCCTGCACCGGGTATTTTGGTACGGGGTGGTATTGGATATCACTCTCGTACTCCTCTAGTACGCATTGTCGGTACTTTAAACAGCCAGTGCTACATTTCCGAGGTGTTGGAGCCAGTTGTCCTTCCTTACATTTAGGATTTGGCCAAAGGCATATTTCAACAGGATAATGCCCGACTACACGTGGCACGTATTGTCCAAAGTTTCTTCGTCAATCACCAGATTGAGTTGCTACCCTGACCAGCGCGCTCTCCGGATCTTTCGCCGATAGAAAACAAGTGGTCTATGGATGCTCAACGATTGATCCAGATTACACCCCCATCTGCCACACCAGATCAACTTTGGAAACGTGTAGAAGCTGTTAGGTCTGCTGTACCCCAAGAACACATCCAAAGTCTCTTTGAATCAATGCCGAGGTGTGTGGCAGTGGTGATATCCAACAATGGTGACTACTCTGGCTACTGGTTCTGGCAGGAACCACACTTCACAGAAGTCTATAAATTTAATCATTTGATAGTTGGTCAACATGCTATCTACAAAATAAATTTTGTTGTGCTATCTGTTGTCTTTCTTGGTGTTGCTTTTACGGTGGCCAGCAGTGTAGAAATCACTCACATTGCGTACGTACAAACACACACACAGAAATGCTGGCGTGATGAGGGAAAGAGAAAGCCCGTGCAATACCGGGCCATGCAACTAGTTACTATAATAAATGATAACATGTTTTGTGGCTTAGAATGCTGTTTACAGGACTATTATTGAACATGAAAAAGCATTTGTGCAAATTGTACAAGCAAATGTAATCAAAGTCTTTTTTAAAAAACATTTCTTAGATAGTGTGTACCTTATGACAAAACATAAAGCCTGCACTTCGGAGCAGAACTGGTTATTTTTCTTCAAATGGTTCCCCTTGTATATTTCAATTCATTTATGAGACAGTTCAAATTTCTTATGTAAATTAAAGCATACTCGACCAAGTAACTGATAAATTGTTCTTTTACTGAACTTTTACGATATTTACTTATAATTATTTTTAAATATTTTTTAATAACCTTTGTGGGATATGGTATCACTTTTTAGAGTGGCACCATTTAGGCAATACAAATTACCGCAAGTAATTTTGACGCTCCCTATCTTCTCCAGAGGGAGGCACCTGAGCCCTGACGATACGGAATTCGTACGTAGGAGTTTAATTTTTTCGAGAGCATCCAAGCCAAACGGACACTCAAGGGATCTTTTACATGCCGTATAATCACACGACATCGCTCCTGTAGATTTTCTGCATCAGGAAAATCCGCCGACTTGGGCCAGGAGCGAACCCGCAACCTTGGGTACAGAAGGCCAGCGACAAACCAACTACGCCACCCAGCAGGTATCTAATGAATTTAAGAACACATTTGTTACCGATGAATCAGGAATGAATAGCATCAAATAGATAATTAAAGTAGAATTTGAACAGACATTATAATTTTAACAAGCACAAAGTTTTAACATACCCAACTTCATTGTAAGATCCGATTCACACATCTGGAGCGAATAAACATTAATCGAACAAAAGAGAAAAATCTGCTGCTGATTTTTTTTATTGTTTTTTATGAAAATATAAACACGTGACAGTTAAAATTTATTTAGGCAAATACAAAAAACAAAAATAATGAAATACATTGGAGTAGCTTCAGTTCATGAGCCAACAAACTTCCTATAAAAATTATTCTAATTTTTATTTTCATACTAACATTTAACACAAAGATCTTTAATGTATTAAAGTTACAGAACAATTTAATTATAATACCTCAAGGAATATTTTTTTCACTTGAAGAGAAATTAATATTTCGACATAAAATATCACTTGGTCAATTGTAAAGTCAAAATAAAATAGGAAAAAAAGTCCAATGGTATATTTCAGTTTGACTCATATCACATTACCTTTCAGTAAACAGTTAATTCCAAAAGATGATACGTAATTTAGGACTCAGGTCTAATTTTAGATGGATCAGTATCTGAAACTTTGTAGCCTTAGTTACTTTATACATGAAGCAGTAACTATCATTCTTTGGAAAAGTCTTTAATAGAATCTATTCCTAAGATGTGTTATGTGTGTAGCACAAGTCTGACACTAATCTATAACAAACTCTTGCACAGTCATCAATCAACATCGATTCACATAAGAATTTTCGGAAGGCCACTAATTTAATATTTTCTCCTTTACATAAGTTTTTGGGATAAACTAATGTTCCATTCTAAGTTGTGGTTGAAGTATATTGAATCAGGGCTTTGTAAGGACACGATTTCACTTCCAAGTCTACTTCAAATTTGTATATGTAAGTTTTTAACATATACATGAAAAGATATCAAATTTAAGCTTATATTTCTTTGCTACACTATTGTTTTATTCGAAAGTATACTGGCCCTATATTGTATGTTTCAAAACGTATTGATATAAATTGTGGAGAATAATAAAAGTACCAAGGGGCATCTTTTTCAAATCCACACGCCGTTGAGATTTCGCTGTGAAGTCTGCTTGTTTTCAGCGTTGCAATTTTTTTTTTCCCCCAAAATGAAAACACTTTTTGAAAGCCCTTTTTTCCCTTTGTTTTTACCTTTTTTTTTTTTACTTTAGAAATGTGAGTTAAGTATAGTTATTGTTATTTAACCCTAATCAAATAACCAAAATAATAAATAATACATAATAAGATGTTATACATAATTAGTTAATAAAAAATAATGAATACTAAAAAGATAAAACTTTATTCTAAGAATGCATATGTATATTAAATATACACATATGATACAAACTTAACAAATTATGAATTTATTATAATTATATGTAAGAACACACACACACACAAATTATACATTAATTTTAATTTAAAATAAATACAACTCTAACAAAAATATCTGTTAAAATGTAAAAAGGGTTTTAGCCCATGAATTTTCAAGGCGCAGAAGCTGCAAATATTTGTACTGTGTCTGGAGTAACGATATTTACATCAAGGATGGATCAGATATGGCTTGAATACCTAGATCAGCGGTCGCCAAACTTTTTGACCCCGGACCAGTTTCATTTTTAAATTTCCCAAAACCACAAATTGATTTTTTGTTGAATATATCTATTAAGAAAAAGATTAAGAACGTAATCAATGTTTTAACCCCTCTGCCCGGGAGCATCGTTCATCAGAGGGGGATGATTTGCTTTGGGGCCCCTGGGATAACCCCGTGGGGGGATTTCGGGGAGCTCCCTTTCCATCTTCAGTTGGGACTACCTATTGACAGGATCACGTAGTGAACACGACGATTTTTTTTCACGATAAGTGCGATTTTTTTTTTATTTATCACACGGATACCCCATATTTTTTTTTAGGTTTTTTTTTTTAATTATTTTTACAAATAAAAATTTTTTTTAATTTTTTTTAGAAATACCGCAGAAATCTAGTGATTATATTGTTCTGTTATTTGGCCATACTATTCATGAGCTTAAGAAATTTAAAACTGTCCAAGGTTAAAATTAAAAAATTGTACCCCGTCGACGGGTGTTTCGGGGGCAAAAAAAAAAAAATTGACGCAATTAAAAAAGTTTTATTTTATTAATTTTTACCCCCAAATTTTTCCCAAAAAAGGAAAAGGGCCCTTAAAATAAAAAAGGGGGAAAAAAAAGGGGAAAAAGGATAAATTAAAAGGGTTTTTTTTTTTTTTTTGGGGAAAAAATTTTGGAAAAAATATATAAAAAAAAAAAAAGAAATTTTTTCTTAAGGGAAAAAATCCAAAAAAAAAAAAAAAAAAAAAAAAAAAAAAAAAAATTTTTTTTTTTTCAAATAATCTCCTTGCTCTTTATTAATTTGATGTATGTATATATATATATATATATATATATTTCAAGTGCAAGAGTACTGTTTTTCTAACTTCGAAAGGGACAGAACATTTTTTTTATTGTTATCTAATTATACACACAAAAACTCATATACACACATATAAATAAAGGAGAAAAATGATTCACACATTCCCTCATTCAGCAGAGATCTCCGGGGTTATTAAATATACAAACTTTAAATTTGATAATCATGTTTCTACTGTTGAATAGTAGAAATTCTTCATGAAATTTACTCTCAAGGAAAAGGAAAGGTAGTGTTAAATATAAAAAATTCTCGTTTTTGAACTTTTAAACCTATATACCGGAATGTTTCTTGCGTCGAACAAGAAAATATCTACAAAGATTAAGCTTTGCGTACACTGACTTCTAAGGGTGAAGGCGTAAGAGGCAGTATATATATATATATAAAGGATTGGGGTGACTCAGTCACCCCTCGAGTCCACTAATGATAGTATCGAGTATGGTAGTACATATATATATATATATATATATATATATATATATATATATTTAAATATATATATGTGTGTACTACCATTTTTATAAGTGCATGTCTTGCTCGTTTCAAATCAAAAGGCAAGAGCTATAAAAAAGTACTTTAACCCGGAAACAGGCATGTACTCGATACTATCAATCATTAGTGGACTCGAGGGTTGACTGAGTCCACCTTTTTTAATTATTTTAATTGTACGCAATAAAAATCGTAATTCCAAAAAATAATATCATTAAGAAAAGGTATACTTCCCTAGTTTTAAAGACTTTTCAATTTTTCTTTGATAATTTGAGAAAAAAAGAATCAAGTAAACTGAACCAAGGAGTTTCAAATGTGAGTGACTTTAAAAAAGAACACAAATCACAGACATTTTTCGCTAATATTACAGGAATGTTATTTTCAGGCAGAACTGTCATATTTTGTTCAGGTTACTGTAGTTTTATTGCCCTTAGATGATTGACAAATAGCATGTGAAACTTTTTCTAGCTTGTGTCTTTTTGACAGGGCGAAATGTTCTTGTAATAAATACACATATGGCTTCATATTTTTCTTCATGGAGCTCTTTAGTAACGTTTGAAAATATTCCCTTAAACTCAAACGTTTCACGTTCATCTCTTTTCTCACACTTACTTTCACTATTTTGATTAATGTACATTATTTCAGCTGGTTCTTCCTTTGCTTGATCAATTTCAACTTTCTTCGGTAGAGATCACAAATGCCGTTTGTTTTTTATTTAGCTCATTTACATTTATAAACCATAATAAATCACATAACTAAGCAATAAAAACCACTAAGCTATTAACAGGAGGAAAATATTTCCTGTTGATATAAAATACTTTGGAACAAAAGTTATTGCGCTGGAAACTCAGTCAAAACAAATACCTTAAGATTGTAAAAAACACTTGTCAGTCCCAAAAGAGGGAGATATGTGACAAATACATTTTAGTTCCCATGAAGACTTTCATAAAGAAAGGTACTCTTTGTCAAGTTCATTGGTAACAAATAAACAGTTTTTCCAGAATTAATGATTTTGTGAGGCTGTTATGACTCTGTGCCCCGTGTGACCGCTGCCGCATTAATGCAATCAAAGGCTTAAGCAAGGACTTGTAAACGCCAATAACTAAAACACTATATATAGTTATACAGTATAGAGAAATATCCAGAAAAGCGGGTAAGTAACAGCTTGCATATGTCGATGGTAAATGATAGAATTAGGAATTTCATCAAATCCCTAAGGGAGATGATCAATTGGCGGGAGATGTTAAAATGAGTCTTCATAGGTCATTTCCCTGATCAAGTAAGGGACTTGAACAAATCCATGACATGTTTCAATGGAATGATGAAATAATATTGTTAAGAGTTTAAAAGTGTTTATTTAACAAATAGGGTGCATTATTAAACGTAGAAGTAAGTAATACAACAATAGTCAATGAAGTCAATTTATTTATTTGAAACTAATTAACAAATAATTAGAAAATTAGGCTGGTATTATTTTATGTCCAACATCTTTTCTCCCGGTTGCTTACACACTAAATTATCAATCCGTATGTTAGTCATATGGTGTTATTTTTTTAAAGATATAGGGTTGATATTTAGGGGATTGTTAGTACTACCTGTATGGTTAGGAAGTACAAGGACTCGACCCCCAGGTGTCTCCCCCCCTGGACAGTTTTTTCCAATAAAAATCCTGACTTGTTCATTTCATCATTTCACTGAAACAGTTCAGAGTTTGATAAAATCACTTACTTTCATCATGGAAAAGACGTTATTTCAACATCTCCCGTCAATTGACCCGTTTTCCTTAAGGTATCCAATTACGTTCGGAACCGTGATTTTGCAAATGCTCGTAAATGGATAATATTTATGATATTTAGTGTTACTTTGATTAGAAAACGTATATAAAACTTTTTAAGAGTATTATTACAATAAAAAATTATTTAAGTACAATATATTGACAAAAAATGAACTTACAATGACACATTTTCAAAATATTCTCCTTTTATGAAAAATGCTTCTATTATAATAATATTTTGCCTGTATATCGCTCAGACCTCTGTACAGAGGCTGAACTAGAATTTTTGAAACATATAACTTAGAAGTGAATTTATCCATATTTTACTGCAACAGAGGGGAGAAATTTTGAGGAAAACATGCCGATACTTATTTTAATTCCTGGTAACTCTGAAAATAATGTGAATTTTTCAAAAATCATAATTTAGACTCTCTGGAGAAGTTTTTACTTTATATAAGCACACACACAAAATATTATTATTATAGAAGCATTTTTTATAAAAGGGGAACGTTTTGAAAAAAGGTTATTCTAAGAAAATCGTTGGCCAAAATATTGTTTTTAGAGAATGACAGAGGCTGAACTAGAATTTTTGAAATATATAACTTAGAAGTGGGTTTATTCATTTTTTACGACAAGGGGATATCCATATTTTACTAGGGGAGAAATTTTAAGAAAAAAACGCCGATAATTATTTCAATTGTTTGTAACTCTGAAAATAATGTGAATTTTTCAAAAGTCATAGTTGAACCTCTGTACAGAAGTCTGAGCTATATACTGGCGAAATACTATTCTAATAGAAGCATTTTTTACAAAAGGAGAACATTTTGAAAAAGGTTATTCTAAGTTAATTTTTGGCCAAAATATTGTATCTAAATAATTTTTTGTCATAATGTCCGTAAAACAATTTTATACATGTATTATATTCTAAGGGACAGCAAATATCATAAAATTTATCAGTTCATGCGCTTTTTTAAAATCACGGTTCTGAACGTAGTCGGATACCTTAATGATTTCATGAATTTCCTAATTTCGTCATTTTCCTGCGACACATATACATATATTACATTGCCCTTTATAAACAAGGTCTAAATTAGGAAAAAAATATCTAGAGAGCAAGCGTAAAAAGGGAGCATAAAATATTATCACCCTTTTAATAATTTAGTACAGATTGCCACCATTTCCTGAAACATTTCCCTTAATGGCAATTTTTACCTACTGGCGAAAATCGCTTACAAACTGTTACAACACAACCCGCGAAACAGGCGGATCAATTCGTTTTCAAGTCATTAAGCCACAACTGCATTCGCAACGGCCAGACGCGCTCTATCCATGCTGTGTAAATTAAGAGTCTCGAAATATATATACATCTCTGTCGATCCATTGCGCCGCGGCATGTCACTGACTATTATCGGGGCGTTTAGGAAAAGCATCATTATCGTTATTTGAATTTTCGTCCGGTCTGTATCACGGATCCGGGAAACGGTAACTAAGGGAAACGAGAGTCCGGAAAAACATTAATCACCGGATCCGGGATGTAATCTGATGTAGCAGATGGAAATTTCCGCTCAGACGAATTGAATCCAGAATTATTCTAAGTAAGCCATTCTGGAGTAATTCATCGTCCAGTGAAAATGAACTGGATTTGAATATTTGGAGAATTTTCTTAGTTTCTTCTACATAGGGTGAATCGAATATTTCGTATTTGCATATCGAAGGAGAATGAATGGCGAATGCAATTTATGGATGGCACACGAAGAATATTCCTTTTTGGGGTGGGGGATCGTTATATCGTGTATTCTAATTCCATTCGGGAGGTTTTAATGGAATGCCTATGCTCAGATGATCTTGTTGCGTTATAAATTGCTTTGCTTCGATTTGAATCGGAGTAAATTATGACAACGGTTCTCAATTTTTGGTATTTAGAGCCTGAGTTTCCATATTATGAGCCTTTTTCCCAATGGAATTAATTTTTAGGAATCACTTTTTTTCATTCTAATAATATTTTCTAAATTTAGCAACAAGTGATGAAATTAAAATTTAATTCCAAAATAAAAAAAAAAGTGTGAATACGGCAAAAAATTTGATAAATATTTATTGCTCAGATGTAAAAAATAATTTTGTAAATTTTTATTTATATATTTTATATTATTGAATCTTGTTGAAATAGGATTTTCTGGTGTAGGTATATTGTAGGAGGAGCAACAAAGAGTAGATTTCAGTGGATTATAAAGAAATTAGCTCATTAGTTTAGATTTATATCAATTTACAACAACTCGAGGTTCTTTTTTAAAGCTTATACATATAAGCTTATAATACGTATCTTTGTATTTTAATAATGCTTCAAATTCTTCGTTAAACTTCAACATATTTCCCCTTTTTCTAAGTGGTCACTATTGAGTATCTTCTAAAATTTTTGACATTGTAGCTTATAAGCATAATTACTTTTAATTAAAATGCTTTTAAATTACTTTTCTGGTAAACTCACATTTTTCTACATCAGTTTTCAAAGTAAGTATGCTAAAATGTATGTCGATTGAAAATTCTATATTTTTTAAGAATACATGAATATATTTATTGTAAAAGAACTAAGTTGAGTGATTTCTTTGTCATGCCAAAGATTAAAATCATCACTAGTTCGATTTCTTTTAAAAAAATTTTAACCGAAATAATACAACAGACTTTATTTAACAAAATGTTAAATTAAAATTTATGGTTTAGGTAATCAAAGAGAAAAAGTTTGGAATAAAATAAGGTGTTTGGCTCGAATTTTCCATGAACCTTTCAAAATATAGTTTGTGGGTTTCGGACATCTCACTTATTTTTAACATAAGTATTGAATTTTTCTTCCATTAAAAGCTCAATAAGTTTACTGGTTACTAAAATAATAGTAATTTTACTCGTTATCATTTATCCAAAATGAAATATGTTGTATTTATTAAGAAAAGAGTAAAAGATAAGAAAAAATATAAGCTGAATGAGATGTCGAAGTAATAATAATTTAAATGAAAACAAAATGTTCTGGTAATACACGTATTTCAGACAGTGACGTAAGGAAAAATTTGGGCCCCCTTCCAAACTCATGTTTTGTGCCCCAAATCGGATTTTACGTAGGGTAGGTACTTTACGGTAATTAGGCTTTGGGGCCACCTAGAACCCTGGGCCCCCCGCAATGCGGGGGTTGTGGGGATGTAAGTAACGCCACTGATTTCAGTTCTAGCAAAAATTCTCTCTCCTTCTTTATATATATATATATATATATCCCTCTTTATACACACACACACACACACACACAATATATATATATATATATATATATACATGAGTCAGCGAATGTAATATACGAGTATTTTGATTCCCTTTCTTTTGGTCTTGCATATAGTTTTTCGTTATTTCATTATCATACATTTTATAGCTGATTTTATTAAAAATACATGGCTCGTACTCTTCCTAGCAAAATATCTAATAAATTTTCAATCTAAAAACACAGACTTCATCACAAGTGTCAAAATAAATTCCATTTCTGAAATGTTTAGTTGAATAAAATTGTAATCGGTTATATGGTCTCTTATTTCATCTCATCTTAGTCAAATTTTATTTTACAATACACTTTCATTTATTTAGTTCTTTTTCTGTGTATTGTGAAACGAAATAGATTGCCGCTGGTGTTTTTGTGTGGCTGTCTACTTTGATGCTTTGAAATATGTTGATGACCCTAAACTGCACACGGGAACAAATGTTAGGCTATGTATTATTCAGCATGGAAGCGACGCTGTTTTGACTCTTGGGCAATTTATGGGCAGAGAGATAGAGGTTTTATCAGGAAAGGTTAGACAACTACTTTATTTTGGGTGCAATCGTCAACGAAAGAATGCAAATTGCAGCATCGTGCATTACGTGACACAGACCTCTGGCACAAATTATTCTTAACTTACATTAAGAATTTGTACGAGTATTAGAGCTGCTTTAAAAGATAAGTTCGGAAAAGAATAATTTGAAAAGAAAGTTATTTTTTTCAATATGTCAAAGGGAAAAAGATTTCTTTATTTACTCTATTTTCATTTCTTTTTTCACAGATCTATTTTCATTCTATTAGATGATTATTTTTTTATTTGTTTTGTTTCAGAATTTTTAAATACGCAAATGTTAATGTTACTAAATGTTAATTATTAGTGAGAGGCGTTTTAACCCTTTATAAAAAGTGGTGGTAAGTATACTCACCACCAACTTAATTAATTTTTAAATGTTCATGGTAAGTTATTTTCCCACCACGGATTTGTGCTACTTGCTTTTCGGCCATCAGGACAACCGTTATTTAGATTTTCAAGTCATAAACATAAATGATGACCAATAAATTTCCTGAGCAGCAAGAAGTAGTTTTATGACGTGCAATTGACTAAAGTTGGTGACCACATATCAACTTGACAAAAAACATACAGATGTTTCCGTTTTTGCTCTACTAAAGCACATGAGAAGAAGGTACTTTTCTATAGATTACAATGGTCTTCACTATGTATTGGTGACTATTTTTTGAAATTCCTTGGAAAAAGATATACACAAATTCTTAACTTTTCTAATACAAATATATCCTATTTATTTTTCGTACAATATGGTTTAGTATTACAATGTTTTTATAAATATCATGTATTGCAATTTAAAAAGAAATGCAAAACATAAAACATCCTACTTTTAAATACTTCCCAGTGGGTGGTGGGAAATATGCTTCCCACCCCAAAAAAATCGTCTTAAAAACCCAATTAATCTCAAGTAATAAGCTAAATGACAATTTTTTATTTTATTAGTCAATCTAAATCCCAAAAATGTTTTAGAATAACATTATAGGAAATAAAATGGTCTTGTAAAGAATTAATTTAGAATCATAGTCAAATTGCTATTAAACATAAAGGGATTTAAAAAGATTAAATATTGTGATGATTTTTTTACTATATTTAGACGATATACCTGCCATCTACGGTCGTAGTACTGAAATAATAAGGATTTCCCATCATGCATCTGCTACACACTTGTTGTGGTAATGGTACCCAAGTCACAGGAAGCATCATTTAAAACAATTTTACTTTCTCTATGAATATCCTTCTTGTATAATTTTCTTATACGAGATATTTCCTAGTATAAAACGATAGTTTTTGTGAACTTTCTTAAAGCAAAAATGAAGGGAGTCGTCTGATATTAGGATCCGCTGAACTCGGAAAAAAAGTAAGTTAGGGGAAAATGTAAATCTAAAATTTTCCATTAACGATGAGTAAAGGTATTTAAGTCTATTAGCTTTTTGAGCACTTTGGATGGAATTATTATTCTGAAAATGAAAAAGAAATTATATATATGTCACATAAATTATTCAATGCCAGAATCTGAACTTCCGAATAGTTCGTAAAATTCACATTTACTTATTGGCACATCTAAACGTATGTGTCATCAGGCAGCGAGTTTTACCATCCGGGCATGTAACATTGGTCCACGATCACATACTTTATATGAATTTCTGTTTTAATTAATTTATGATACAAGAAAAAAAAATGGCACAGAATTTATAACTAGTACAAATATCGCACAAAATAACAAAATTTAAAAAAAAATGCTTTAGTGTCAAATGGAGTTATTAGTAAAAATTTCGCAGTGGACGTTTTGCTTCACAGCAATTGTTTTGAAAAATATTCCATCTGTTTAGACCCCTTGGCTACATTTTCGTCCTAATGGCAACATGTTTGAAAATTGCAGGCATTTTTTTCTCTTTCAATTCTGCTTACATACGCGCGTTTCCAATTTTGGGTAAACTTCTGAATGAAAACACACTGATGGCTTGTATACGTATCGGATTATTTTTGAAAATATTCGATAATTATTTCATTTAAGTTGTTTCTACTGGTCTTTTCAAGATTTCATTATCTTCATTTTATTACTTCAAATCAGATTTCATTATAAAGGATAACACCTTCAGGCGCAGGTAATCACCAGTCCTAATCAATGCTGATTACATCAGCCAAACCCATATACAACAAACAGATTGTTATAACTATATTCCCCTCTGTATCACACAAATAAGCTACTTTAATAATGTTGATGAGCTTAAAAATTATTAATAAAAATAAAATCGGCACTTATGTTTTGTCCACCAGTGCACTAAAATGTTTACAATAATTTTAATATAACCACTTAAATAGAATCCGCTTTAAAATCAAATCAAGTACATTAATTTGCTTCCGCTAATTTACCTGCTAATTTCTAATGCGTCTGTTTAATAACATAAATTGCAATAATCTAAGTACTCCACTTAAAATCCATCATTATCCGCGTTCATTCCTTAACACTTCGCGTGCAACAAATTTAAATTACCTCACTACCTAAAGATTTATCTCCATGCGTACAAGCATTACCTCTGTATCCAATTCAATCCTACTCGGTAACTATCAACTATTCCAAATAATGACTGAACTCTTTAGACTGAAAAGCTTATTATACGGTTGATTTATGGTTGGCAGGATTCGAATTAGATATTCAAGTAACTGATTAAAGCACCAGACCGTAAATTCATTATTCCCTATTTTACGATTACTGCAGAGAATATAATG
The DNA here is from genome assembly GCA_019973955.1 of Trichonephila inaurata madagascariensis. Classification (NCBI taxonomy): domain Eukaryota; kingdom Metazoa; phylum Arthropoda; class Arachnida; order Araneae; family Nephilidae; genus Trichonephila; species Trichonephila inaurata. The sequence goes on from BMAV01004821.1 coordinate 98,602, forward strand.
TCAACAGTTTCGGATACTGAATGAAATATTACCCTTCAATGTTATAGAAGACATTAAATTTTTCATTACTTACTTTAAGAAAATAAGTCGGAAGCTATCAAAGTATCCTGTGTCGCGTAAAAGTGAGATGGAAGAGATTAAATTAGAAATATCGATGTTTAAACTTTTATGAGAGTTTTATAGCGTGGTGTGAATAAGGAATGGAGGTGCTCATTATCTGGGATTGTTTGTGTTGTAGTGAGTGACTTCTTAATATAGATAAGAATTATGGATTATTTAATGTGAGCTACAGTTCGCTGAAACAAGTGTTCCTTCAATACGATGAGCGGTGATCTTCCATGGGGAAAATAAGACGAGCCATAACAAAGGCATAAAAATGGTTAAGAATATTTATTTATTAATGCATCATAATAAAATATAATACTTATGATGATGGGGGTTAAGAAATTAAGGAAAGAAATATGCAAATTCATAAATTGTTATTAAATAGCATGCGTTGTAAAATGCATATAAACTTCGATTAACAAGATTTTTTCGAGAATATTCGTAGTATTATTTCTGATTCTAAAAGTTGACCTGCTTGTTTCTCTTTTGGAAGGACAAATTCCGTAACTTAAAGCTACAGTGAAAGGGTGTTAGTTTGTCTCCTTACCAATTAAACTTTTTTTTAGATAATTTTGTACTTAGTAATCCGGAGTAATTTTTCATTTCTACCAGAGGTAACTATTTTTGATAAATGCTGAATTTTGATTTTTGCTGTCCTAGTGAGTTTCTCTATTTTTCACAGATTTCTTTTAACGACTTGTGTCAAAACTTGAAAAGGTGTTTTTTTACGTGTTAAAGCATTCAGTTGAACTGAAATTTTATATACACGATTGTTTTGGATGACAATACAATACTTTAATGATAATTAATAAAAATTAATTACCAATCAATGTTGCCATTCTGTCATATGTATATACATATTTATATTAATTGTAACTGTTTAATAAAAAGTAGCTAAAATAAAAATTTTCTTTGTTGATCTAAGCAGGAATTGACTTTAAAAAAAATGTTTATATTACTTGTTTTACAGTTATTATTCCTCTTTTTAAATAGGTTTTTTTTTATCAAAACGCTTTTTTAGCTTTTTTTCTTCTTTCTTCTAAAAAAGGGACGTGATCGAATTGCTTATTTTGCTAATTTGCATTTTTCAAATGAAGCTTCATCTAACTTCTTAACTATTCGACATGCAAAAATGATATATCGAATCAAAAGATAATTATGCAAAGAATACGATTAAATGAAAATAAAGAACAAACAAATGAACAATGCTATAAAAAAATGAAAAATAATAAGTCTCCTACACCTGACAATATTCCGTCAGAATTTTTAAAAGCTGTGGGACTAAACTGTGTACAACTTATAAAGGAATTGATTCAACATATTTGAGATAAAGATTCGCGGAATAGAAATTGAGTACCATTTGCATGACACAAAAACGGTGACGTGCTTGACTGTAGTAATTATAGAGGAATCAGTTTTCTTTGCACATCCTTTAAAATCCTGTCCACTATTCTTTTTTACAGACTTTTACCATTTGTTGATAACTCAATAGACGAATATCAATGTGGATTTAGAAAAAGAAGATCGACAACTGAGAAAATTTTCAACTTAAAACAGATTCTTCAAAAATGTAAAGAATTTGGAATTGAGACTCAAAATCTTTTTATCGACTTTAGAACAGCACATGATTGCATTAACAGATAATTTCTCATAGGAACTATGCATGAACTGAAAATTCCCGAAACGCTTGTTGCACTTGAAACTTTAACTCTCAAAGAAACCAAAGTTCCAGTACGCATACAAAGTGATTTCACCGAACAGCTTGAGGTGAAAAATGGAGGAAGACAGAGGGATGCATCGGCATGCCTCCTGTTTAATATAGCAATTGAAAAAGTTATTAGAGACAAAAAAATCAATATTAGGGGCAATAGTTTTAATAGGTCAGTTCAAATACTGGTTTATACTGGTGACATTGTCATTATTGCCCGAACAGTACCAGCTCAGACAGGCATTTATGGCATTAGAACAAAGTGCCAAAAGAATTAACTTATCTGTAAAAGAGAATAAAACTAAATATTTACCTTGCTTAAAAGTCCAAATTTCAATTTACTCTCATAGAATCTAGCAATTATAAATTTGAAAAAGTGGACAGTGTTACTTATTTGGGAACGGAGATAAATAATAAAAATGAGCTGGCCCCAGAAATTTATAAAATAATCATTGCTGCAAATAGATGTTTTTATACCTTGAAGAATTATTTAAAATCCAGTTTTCTCAAACTAAGAACTAAATTGTTTCTTTCCAAAAGTGTTATAAGATCTGTCCTGACTTATGTACCAGAGACTTAGATATTGACTTTACTTGATGAGGAAGCTTTGGGAATTTTCTAGAGAAAGATCTTACGCTGCATTCTTGGTGGGATCCAAGTGAATGGACCGTGAAGAAGAAGATCTAACTTAGAAATTTACAAAATTTGCAAACAACCTGATATTGTAAAATTTGTCAAATTATAGAGACTTAAATGGGCTGATCATCTGGCTAGAAAAAATTAAGATAGTTGCTGCAAGAAATTCTTTCTGGCAAAGCCCATGGGAAATAGACCTCAGGGCAGACACCCGTTAAGAAGGATTGATGGCGTTGTGAAGGAACAAAAACTTTTGAAGGTCAAAAATTGGAAAACATTTGCCAAAAGTAGGGATGTCTGGAAAAGACTTCTGGAGAAGGCAAGGACCCACCCAGGCCTGTCAAGTCATTGAAGAAGACAAAAAAACGGTAGTTGGATCAGTTTTGGAGAACCGAGTTTTCTTAAGAAGTGGGCTTGGTTTAAAAATCTACCACAAAGAGTTTCTTCTCCTCGTAAGTGGTATTATAAACGCCATGAGAATTGATCAAATCCATAAAATTCAGTTATCTGACCAGATTCAGAAAAGGAGCTATAGTATGTTAATCCTTTTGTCCTTACTTTCTTAATCTTAAGCCTCTTCTTTGCTAAGCAGGTGAACAGTATACAATCTTCTTGTAATTTCCCGACGACGCACGGTAGTGTCAATCATTGAAAAAAAAAGTGGAAAGACAGCATAACGAAAAATCTCGTCCTTGAAAACAGTTTCTTCTCAAAATTGCTTCTAAAACTAATTTAAGTCATTGATGTAAGTTTTCCAAATTAAGGAATGCTTTCCACAGCTTAGAGTAATATCTCTCCCCTGGATTAATAAAAATAAAAATCAAGCAACAATTACTCAAACCAAAACTCCCTTTTCAAATACAATCAATTTGAAAATTAAAGGTTTTTACGTTTTACTAGGTTTGGATGCATTAATCCTTATTTTTTAAACTGTGAAACGATAAACTTTTAGTCGATTCTATGTATTATAATAATTTTGTATATAATTGTGGGTGTTTCTTAGTTAATTCTTTCGATTTGTTATTATCAACCATCTGAAAAAAAATAATTGTGCTTGATTAGCAACATACTTAAATTTTTTTCTTTTTAGATCTATGTAGGCTCTTAAATAAAGGGCATTATTGACGTATACTAATTAATGGTATTATGACGTATAGTTTAGTATAAAACAAGTCCATTTATTTGGAGGAACGTTTTATGATAAATATTCCAAAACAGTGAGAAAGGATTTGACAGTTAGCACATTAGTTCAACAAATGTCTCATTTATAATGTAGAGACAAGAATACGTGTATTGTCTCTAAAGGCTTCATTAATGAGTAAAGTACCATCCTGTCAGAATTTTCTTAAGGAGGTTCACCATGTAATAAATCTAAAATAGAAAGTTTTTCTTCATAAATTTCTTCCTTGACATGACTAGAATATAGTAGTAAAATGATTTTGTTTCAAATTCGAAGTCGTTATAAAGAAGCACATAATAGAAAAAACATCTGTTCGGAGCGCTAAGTTAAGATTTTGTAATCGGTTGATAAGATTGTTTTAAAGGGACTTGAAACTTTAAACGCGTTTTTCTTAAAATTATGTTTTTCAAACTTTCCTCCATCCTATCTCAAGAACGGTTTCACTGAATGAGTTCAAATTTATAGGGTAGACTTAGCACAAATGTATGCACCAAATAAACTACGATCATTCCAAAATTCAAAATATTTCTATTTTTTATATGAAAAACAACAAAAAAGAAACTTATGGAATTCGAAAAGTTTTCTTCAGAGGTCTGCCAAAAATTCAATCCTGATATTTTCTACTGATATATTCATTTTGTGCATTTAAACTTACATATTAAAACACCATTTTTTTATTATTTTTTATTTCAGATAAGCCCATCAGCCGGAATCGTGGACGAAGTGAATGTCCATTTTTTGGAGGCGGCTGTGTTCAGAGCGCTATACCTCCCGTTATATTAGATATTTATATACATACTCTTTAGATACATATAAATAAAAGACGCACAACGTAAAGTTCTATCATTTTACAGGTAAAAAAAAACATTTTTTAAAAATGCTTAAAAAACAGGCTGTCACGTGGGTGAACCCCTTAATGTGCTACGTGAAGACACCTTGATTCAAGCAGATTTGACCTAATACTCTTGACCTAATACCTAATACTCTTGACCTAATACCTAATACTCTTGACTTAATTGGACCTAATATAATATATGCATACCAAATACTGTTTACTCTTTTTCATTATAAAATACACAGAACATCAAAATGAATTTCTTTCTGACGTAAGCTTCCCTAGTGATGATTTAAGGTTTTTTAGAAGAGAGGTAGGGAAATTTATTCAAAAAGGTAGAACAAAATCATTCAAAAAATAAAATATTTCGAAATGATATGAATAGATTATTATTGAATAAAGTAATTATTGTATTGCTGGTTCTTTTGCCAAAAATTTCAATCTTTTTAAAAAATTTAAGGCACTCTTAATTGGGTGAAATCAATTTTTCCACATGTGAAATTCAAAGTCAGTTCCTATATAAATTTTCAGAACTGTATTTTGTATACATAAAATCTGTTTAAACTTCGGAAGAAACTTTCCCAAATACAAAAATAAAACGCGGCCTTGAATGATTTTCTTAAAAATAAGAATTTTTATATTATTGTATCAAAGCTTCTAATGGGCCGGTTAGAGAACTTCTAAGTAGTCAACATCTGGTCCCCTACCATAGTTTGCCTATCACTGGTTCATCGTAGACTAGGAGACGTTTTGAAATGTATGACAATTTACTTCTTTATTTAGTTTTTCTTTTTTTTCTCTCTCTTAGAATAACTAGTGATGGCTCCTTTTTTAATGTTTTCTGATTACAAATACTAATGTTTTATTTATTTTTTTTTTACCAAAATGCTTCAATGATTGAAATCTGATGTTACTTTCCAATTTAAATAACATAAAAAAAGAAACTATGTGTGACAACAGTAAAACAAAACGCTCTAAATATTTAATCACATATTTTCAAAGATCTTAATATGTAATTAAAACTCTAATAAAATTAGGGCAATCGAGCAGATGATAACTCTGTCGTGAAATATGATTTGAAATAATTTTTACTACAGAAATCAACATTTTTAGTTTCATTACGTTATTGATATGAGATTTTTTTGCGTTCTGAGCGTAAGTGATACGTATTACTAGAATGTTATAAAACTGCATTATTATTTATAACAAAAAACTACTAATTAATGAATGACTTAATCAATAGTTAAAAATATTTTTTTTAATTATTTTAATAATAAAAATGTTTTACATTTTTGTTACAAAAATATTCAAAAACATTAATTTACTAAATTTTCAAAAATATTAATGAAGAGCTTTCAATACTTTCTTTAAGTGTTAGCAACTAACATTAATAATAGATAAAATATGATAAATAATTTGATTAGATAAATTATATTAATTCCAAAATTTGTTAAAAACATATGACTCTCGGTTTGTACGTAATTTTGTATTGAAAAGTCAAATTCGATTTTTCAAAATATTAATCGTTAAACGTATTTTGTAAACAAAATATATATAAACATAAAATATGATAACCAAACACTATAAACAAAATTTTTTACCAAAATTTAAGAAGTTAATCTCTAAAAATTAGAACAAAGCGATATGAAATATACTGGCCTCCAAAAGTTAAGGAACAACCGGTTTTTTGCACCTTATTTGCAAATGAATGAATGTAGAAACACTAAATTTGGATGACATGTGCACAAGACAGTTATGTAATGACTACAAAATAGAAGTTTACATAAAAAAAATTCAAAAATGATTTACAACAAAAAACGACAATCTCGCTGGAGAAGTCCATTCTTGGAAAAAATAATAATCACAGTTTTACGTAGTAAAATTTCATAGAAACATAACAAAAATGGCTTTTAATAAGGAATATGCCCACCTCTAGCTCGAATGCATTGACGGCATCGAATTTCCATGCTGTCAATTAAGTTGTAGGCGATCTCAACGGGGGGAAAGCGAAGATCAGACACTGAGTAAGCTTTGTTCCAGCTCTCCTAAAGACCTTGGAGGATGATTTAAAGAAGCAACCTGTCTACCAAGATAGTTCCAAATATGTTCTATCGGATTTAAATATGGAGATCGAGCTGGCTATTCAATTCGATCCAAACCTAGACCTTTAAGACATTCCTCAACAATTACATCTCGGTAAGGTCGTGTATTATCATTCATCAAAATGAAGTCATTGCCAATTGCACCGGCATACGGGCGGACATATAGATCAAGGATCTCATCCTGATATCTCACACCAGTCAGAGTTCCTCCCTGGAACAAATGCTGGTCAGTGTGACCACCGAGGTAGATTCCTGCTCAAACCATTATTCCACCACCTCAGTAACTGCGTCTTTCAACAGTGTTGGAATGATGATGTCTTGTGCTTTGTTCCCTCCAGATGAGCAAAACGTCCTGAATCGCTCTCCAGTGTGAATCTGGACTCGTATGTAAAGAGTGCAGAAGCCCATCGCTGTCTGATCCAGGAAACGTGTTCTCTTGCCCAAGATAAGCGGGCCCTTTTCTTTTGTCTGTTGAGGGGTACACACACAACTGGTCGCCTTGCATAGAGACCTGAATTGTAAAGACGCCTTCGCCCCGTACAAGCGGATATTCTTCTCTCTAATGCTGCAGAGTGGTCCGCAACAAGTTGCAGCAGATAAATTCTTCTTCTCCTTCGGGCCTAAAGAGCGATAAAACGGGCTCCTGCAGGTGTTGTAGCTCGTGGTTGGCTTGGAACATGTTTTCTGGACTATGGTTTGATATTGATTCCAGAGACTGTGGACCACACTACGAGAAACATTAAGACGCCTAGCAGCATTAGCCGGACAACCCTATTTCTCCATCCGCCCCCCTCCACTTTAACGAATCGGGAAAGGGTTTCCCCAGGATTGGAGACCCCACTGCCTATTGCCGAAAAATCTGCAAACAAAAGTTGTAAATCAAAAAAAAATTACAACGAAATTTCGAAAGCCCATATATGCATATTTTACTTTTACTCATATATATATGTGTGTGTTCTTTCCTATTAAAAAAGTACTAGCTATTTTTTTTGCATAAATATGTATAAAGTTAGTTTTTTCATTTATATAAACTATAAATTTTATTGTTACTGTCATTTTTTTCACGGTGAGCTTCGAAAAACACGTTGTTCCTGAACTATTGGAGGCCAGCGTACATCAATTTATTTTGAAAAATATCATTTTTCATGTTTAAATTTGAAGGATTAATGTATGGAATATAATATAATACAATACATATTTAATTTATATAAAATTGTAGCATTAAAATTTCATATAATAAGTTATAAGAAATATTCAAGGATTGCATTTGCATAATTTCAGTAATACACACAAAGATTTAGGAAGCAGGAAGAAAGGAAAATACCGATTACACTTGCCGATTACTTATATTATACATGAAAATTAGATATTTTGATTTGTATAGAATTTAAAAATTTATTTTAAAATAAATATGAAACATACGATGCATTCAACTATTCATTTTCATGACCATACTCAAACTAGTTTGGAGGATGAAATTAGTTATTTTTTTATTCCTTTTCATCTAATTTTAAATATTCATTAGAGGAAAAAAAGAAGTTATGACTTATATTCTAAAAAATGATTTATCATAATTATTCCATTAAATTTTTTAAACATGGTCTATATATAACTAGTTTGATTAAGTTATTTGATTAAAGTGATTAGTAACAATTTTCATTTAAATAACTTTACTGCACTCTAAAAAATATATATTTTGCTCATTTTCTGTAAGAAAAAAAAGCTATAATGTAACAAAAATGTCCTTTACGAAAGCCGTCCCTACGTTAAATGCTTCCACTAATAAAAATTATGCAACTAAAAAACCTTGTTGCCATCTTTGAGATAAAATAAGCGCGTGTGCTTTAATACATTTATTTTTGTATCATATTTTTTTTAATAAGTAGCTTATCTATTGAAAAATTTGTTTTTTACCTTCAAAACACAATGAATAAACTAAGTTTTATCTAATAACGCAAAGCATATAAATTATTTTCATATTTTTAACCGGTTCTGAATAAATGTTTTCGTTTTGTAGGGACTAGGATTTTAAAAATTATTCTTTCATTACTTTTAGTTGAAATGATATATTATTTAATACATGATACACAATGTATATAATTTCCATATTTTAATAAAAATATGAACTTATATATATATTTAAAGCAGATATGTGTGGTTTTAGAAAAAATAATTAAATATTTTGATAAGTTTAAAATTATCCAATTTTAGAAGCAATAAAAATACCTAAAAACTCAAACTATTGAATAACTCAAACATGTATATAACCTCAAGTACATTTATCATTTGCACGGGCATTTTTCACTTAATTAAAATATATTAACATAACAAAAAACAATTTCAGTTGGAATACATATATAGCGGGTTTATCGCATTTTAAATTTCAGAATTCACGTTTCAGAGAGAGTAACAATTTAATTATCAGAACTGCAAATGTGAAACAATACATTTCATAAAACTGTGTTCAAACTGTATTACTAGTCGATAATGCCATTCAAAAACTGCCGTTTAAAGATAACAACAAAATACAGTTTTACTTCGATATTCTTAAATTACATGCACTTTTATCTCAATCCCTTCTCAATCGAAGGAATAATCGAAACAGTAGATTTTTTTAAAAAATTACAGTTTTTCAATAATTTTGAAATATTTTATTTGGTCAAAATTCCCCTTAAAGGAATACCGGAAGTAAATAATCAATTACGGGTTTATTCATTAATCTTTTTATTTATCTTCATCTGTTTCCTACACTCCTTACACTTAATTGTGCCTGAGCTCACCATACTTTCCCGCCTTCCTACCCCAACTGAAACTTTTGAACCCGTACCGAGACAATTCTATAAACAGAAAGCACAACGGATAGATGGAAGATCCTTGTCCGTATCAATCCGCAGCACCTTCAAAGGTGTAATTTGCATTTAACCGCATTACTACTTTTAAGTGTAAACTTTAACTGTAAATATTTATTTTCTTTGTAAGATAAAACATATAAGCCACCTCCATCTCCGGCTGTTGAAGAACTCAAAACAACGGCAACATCATCTTACTTATTATATATTTTTTCTTTAAAAATAATTTACATAATAGTACAAAATTTAATCGATTCGGCCACTTTATTATAAATTATCCTCAGTTATAAAACACGTAAATCGATATTTTTACATTCATGATTTATATTAAAGTCTTCGAAGTAGTATTATTTTAACTGTACATGTCTCTCTTTCTCTACATTACTAGCATTCATTTTAGAAAACATAATGTATTGATACTTTATGTACACTGTGATACAAAAAAAATCAATGCACCAAGAAAAAGTCACTTGAATAGATTAAGAAGGGATAGATGTAATTTATGTATACGTGTGCTAGAAGAATCTTGCTGACGTACCGTGGTGCTGAAAACGTTTCGAGGAGGACAAAAGTTGGCTGGCTATGAAAATGAATGCCACCCCATACAATGACTCATGGTTGTTACTCTGTGTATCAGATGAATGTCAAATGAGTATTCTACCACTCTGCTCGATGTCCTCCAAAATTGTTTTGCTGTCATGGGTTTAAATTCAAACTAGGATAAAACAATTTTAATCCAGTCCCCAATAGTATTAGTAGAACGAGCAAGGGCCATTGCAAACGCCTATGACTGTGAGTAACGGTAAGGAGCAATCATTGCAATGGTTTCCGTGATATTAGTCCCGTTTGGTGAGTTACCTATCAAGAACAATTTCAGCCATTGGTGCTCCGGTTTCAAGTCAAATGAATTATGACGCAGCACAAGCTGTTAGTTCCGACGGGATGATCTCTCAGTCCACGTGTTTTGTCGTTTCACTCGGTTGATCACTATCTTGTGTTTGTTTATGTCTAACAATCCTGCGATACGCACATCTTGATTTCTTTAATGTAATTGCATCTCCTCTCTTAAATGATATATGTGATCTGATACCTTGCAGTTAGTCTGACTGCAGAGGTCCGTCCACGTGGGTTGACAGAATAATATTAGGATGCAATGCCTAAACGTTAGAATATGCTCAGTTTTAAACACCATCTGATACTCTGTTAACTTCGCTAGATCTCCTAACAATCAGTCATTAGCCATCAAAAATAAATAATGCGGATGTTGTCGTGTCCATGACGGAACCAAACTACCCAGGTCATGTGCCCAGATGACTGTTCTGGCAATCTGTTCAATATTATCCACATATGTTTGTTGACGAAAACTGGACCCCTATTTCTTGAGGGAAGAAAGTACAGCTGGACAGTCAAAAAATGCGAGAAGGTGTTAGTTCTGTATCTAAACATTTATCACAATTACTATATAATCTTCTACCATCCATATCAATCTTCATTCCTCTGTAATAACCTGTTCTTAGTCTAGCAAGAGTCATTGTTATAAGTCGGTCTCCACTTACATTACAGAGTAGATGCTTTACAGGAATTGACTTCTCTCTCAATTTGAAATTTTTTTACAGAATTTGCGTCTAATAAGGTAACGTTGACAAAGTTGTCATTATTAAGATTTCTATTCTCTTTCGCTAGTTTATCTTCATTTTCATTGCCTGTAATTACAACGTGTACAGTAAACCCTTGGAGAAAGCAGACTTAATCTAACTCGTGTAATCTAAACAGGTTACATGATTAACGGAAATATCTTTAATACTTTTTAACTCATAAAAATTATTAAAATTACTTTACTAAGTTATTACAGTTTACTATAATTCCAAAATTCCATTTCACTATTGTTGAAATCATTAATTTAAAAAATCCGCACGTTTTTATATGAGCAGGAACTTTAAAAGAACGGAATGCCTTGGCACGTACAACACATCTATCCTTTCTTTGATTTTTTTTCTTTTTATTACTTATATAAAATAATAACTCAAAGCACAATAAAAATTTTCATGTGTGTGTGCAGCAGTTTTTTTTCAAACAAAATACTATTTCTATTTCACACCTTTGTTGGGATTTTTTAATCAGTAATGAATATATTTTTACACAGAATCCTATGTGATATAATTTAAAGGGTTTTGTTATGCATTACGTATAATATCATACATAAATCAGAGTAGCATATAATTTAATATAATTTCCGTCTTATTTTTTTCACACTAAATAATACGTACTTTTCTCATATGTATTTCTATTTATTAACTATATTATTTTTCTTATATTCCATTGAATATTAAAGAGTTTTTGGAGCTCCTTAAATTTGGTAAATGACAGTTCGTGACTATGGTTATTGCCGCTGAGATTCAATAAATTGTTACGCCTACCTTTTAAAGTAATTGATAAGACCAACTATAAACTGTTTTCCTGTTTTACTTAATGAAACCTATGAATTAGGTGTAGTTAATTTAATTTATTATCCTTTTTCTATGGATATGTTGTTAGGAAATTTTGGGACTTGATTTACTGAAGGTATTTATAAGTTCCGGTTCGTGACCCATTTGCATTAAGGAACTGAAAACATAAATCTGGTCAAAAATGATTTATTGGTAGTACAGTTGCAAAAAGACAGAATATTAAGGTTTGAGCAAAACTAAATACTTTTCCAGCAGATTAATATACTGATTTCTACTTCAACAAAGTATGTGCAAAACATTTTAAATGAACTTAAAATATTAATTTATATCGTAAATTTTTCTTTTGTCTTTTTACGTGACTGTTAGTTTTGCGTGTGTTCCAATAGGTTCCTATGTTTAATTTTTCATTTGGTTATTCTGAATATTTTCACTTATATTGGAAAAACTTTTAAAACTGCGAACTATTTTTGGTGGTATTTTATAAAAATAGCCGAATAACTATGTTCAATTATCTCGGGGATTTTTTGTAGTGCATCCTCAAAGTATTTTTATGACTTATTAAGCAGAAATATCTCTCCTAGTTTGTTGGGTGTTAGATTAGAGGTCCTGGTCAATAACTCGTGACTGGCGTGTTATGAATTTGAATTCTAGTGTCCTTGAAGACCCAGTGTCCACAAGGGATGGTTCACGTTAATTCTGTCACAGCTAGATAGGGAAGGGTACCAGATCAGATGTCACCCTCGTCACCTGGAAAATAACTTTCGAAATTACGAGGTCTGTAATCAGTACATTGGAGTAAATTCAGACATGTCTAAAGCAGGACAATTTCTCTGTGGAGTCACCAGAGAAATTGTCCACAGTGGGCGCTCTATAAATTCTAATTCTTGCTTATACAATATAATATGGTCACACTATGTCTCAAGCCATCTTTCACTGTTTTTCACATCCAGTGTTTCCTGCATTGGTGTTATTAGTCATTAGAGACAAATTTTTTTTTACTTTTTTTACTAGCTGTGATGAGTATTATTCTTTTTTTCTTCTTTTCTTTTGCTTGTCCTGTTCGTATTTTTAAAATTTTTGTGTATGTTTTATTCAAGTTTATTTTTTGTAATTGTGTAATTCTGGTCATAACATATTAATTCTTGTCTGTTACTTAGAATTATATGCTTAAACTTTTAAAAATACCTGCAAGTTATGTAAGTTTATCTTTGCGTACTTCTCCGGTAAACAAGAATGTAGAGCAGTTTTTCCCAACGTGGTCTATATAGGCCCCACGGGACCTGTGATGACCTGCAAGGGGTCCACGTCAGCAAAAAAATAATTTGAGGGGTCCATGAGGTGTAAATGGGGGTCTACGATAGTGGCTCTCGTTAAACCAGATCGGGGCTTGAATTTTGAAATGAAATTTAATCAAGTGGAAACCAGACTTGCCTATTTAACAGATTTATTTATTAAACTTAATGAGGTTAATTTGCCGTTAAAAGGCGACAACATAAATTATATTTAAACAAAGACCACATTTCTGCCTTTTTTTGTCAGAATTAAGCTAAAGGAGTGTAAATTTGGACGTTGCAAATTTTTCCAGTTTCTCAATTGTCAAAGACAATCTTCCAAGAAAAAGACGTTGTAACCTACGTTCAACATTCACATGCTGTTTTTCTTAGATTTTGAAACTAGGTTTGAGAATGTTTTGATTATCGTAATACCACCGTAGGCAATGAATTCATTTCGTCACTTTGAAAAAAAAAAGTCAGATTACAAGAATTAGGCGTTAGGAATAGGCACTAACGAAGATCTTAAAATAAAGTTTAGAAACGGATGTCAACAATTTTGTCTTTAAAAAGATGTACCTGTTATTTATTGCATATTATGGAATGTCTTGAGAAATATTTTGCTTTTCCGATTGAGAAGGAGTTTCAGTAAGCTTGCCAATCTCCAAAACAAACAAAGAAAGAAGAAAGTACTGGAACTATTATCGAAGGAGATATTCAGGGTTAAACCTGACAAGATTGATGCCAAATGTTGAAAGTTTGTTATTGCATCCCCAGATTCATCACTCCCACTAAAATCATTTGTTTGTTGCTCATTTATTTTATGTAACAGTTATTTTATGCATTAATTAAAAAAATTTAATTTGATTAATTAACATGTGTTTTCTTAAGTCTTAAACACTATACTTCACTACAGTTAAAAGTTTAAATCTTTTAAAGTAGGTAGCTCTATACTTGCTTTCAAAAACATATTTAAGTTGATGAATTTGCAAAAATTTGATATTAGGTAAATAGGGGTCTACTCCCCAAACCGAGAAACATGTCAAGGGGTCTATGAGACAAAAAAGTTTGGAAACCTCTGATGTAAAGGAGAAAAATTGTGTTCTATAAAGACTGGACATGGAAGGCATTGCTTTCTTAAGGCCTTATTACACACAAATTTTTTCGTGCAACCATTTTGTCCAATTCCCTTTGAAAAACTGAGGATGAAGTGTTGCCGTAAACAAAACGATATGCTCTAACGTCAGCCGCACTCTATCTCCACATTCAAAAATTACTCGAGGATAGCATCACTGCGCGCTCGATAATTTTTAAAATATCTTTTTGCGAAATGGAAGGTTTTAAAGATTCCATAGGTATGGAAATTTTTAAACTTCGTCAATCAAGGCGCTCTCCATCATTTCGTTCCATTTTAATGCGTACATTTCTGATACAGAACTTGACGAAGGAGAAGCTGCCAACTTGTTTTCACGTTGGAGATGATGAACCCTATTGGCTGTAATTTGGAGCAATTTTTATTTCGAACAACTTTTTCAGCTCACTATTAAGAAGTTTTTTAAAGTCATTGCTATAGGAACTGAGTAAAAATTTTTCAAAATTGTCGGTTGAAAGAAAAATTGCTCCAGATATATGTACGTGTGATAAGGCCTTTAAGGGACCAGTTTGTAGATCCACGCCCTTTCGGTTGAGTTATGCTCCTTTGGGCATTCCGTAGAGGCCCTCGTGTTGGTTTATAATGTGACATTAATAAACACACACCCACTCTCTTGATTTGAATTGTTCCAAATTAATACTTTTACATAAAAAGAAAGCATTAGAAAATATGCGTGAAAAAATTAATTTTATAATAAAGCTTTTTTTCAAAAAAATATAATCTAATAGGAATTAAATAGTACGGCTATTTATATAACACATTTAAAATAGCTGCATATGTTATTAATTATATATTTCCTACTCTAGGATAAACAAATTAGTATAATTAATTTAACTAAACAAACTAGATATATTAGTCATCTGCTGTTAAATAAAATCAAATGGCGAAAAAGGAACAAGAAAAAGAAATGATATTCAAATAGGAAGTTTTTAGGTTAAAAAAAGGTACATAGAAGAGAAAAGTGCTTCATTGCCTCCTTGATATTTATTCAAAAATTTAAAGAAAAATTCAGAATTGCATTTGTTTAAAAGAATTAATCGGAATAATTAACAAGGTTACTTTCTACATCTCCAATTCAAAATATTAGAATACTGAAAAACAAAGCACAAGATGGTTTGAGATTTCCCCTTTTTTTCCTGGTATAAATGAATGCTCTTGTATTTAAAAAAGTAGTATCATAGTCTGCATATTTTATAAATGGGAAGAACATAAAAATTAGTATGTTATTGCAAATTTTTTTGCAATTATGTTTACTTCTAAAAGTTAAAATATTTGGAATAACTGTCACGGAGTTTCAAAAATATTAAAATGGCATAAAAAAGATAGTCAAATTCATTTAAATGAAAAACATCATGAAATATTAATATATAATTTCTACATTTTCCATCTTCCTAAACTCGTTCCTTTCCACGATCCCTTTTGGGAATCATTAATACTGATCCTCATTAATTTCTGACTTTTGCTTATTTATGAAAATATTTGGTCACACAAGTCTTCTCTCAATACATTGCTAAATTCGTTTGCGTGTTTGAAATTATATTTAACATTAATGAAATAATTAGTATATGACTTTCTTTTTTAAAATTTGCTTGTAAGTTATTCTTTTTTACATGTGTCTATTTGGTAAGATTATATCTAACATTCTATGCCAAAATAGTTTTTTTTTAATGGAAATTATATGTATTATATGTATATGTGTTCTGAATGACACAGAATCGAAATTGAGTAAATTGTTTATTTAATAGCAAGACCATCTAAAAACTGCAATGATCCTCATTTGGAGCTATAGCGATTGCTGTATTATAGAATAATTTTTTATTTGCAACACAAACAGCAGTTTCATTTTCTCTCTTTGAATGCGCTTTTGAAATATTTCCAAGCAATTTTGAGTATTGATGAACGAATGATTCGTTATTGTGATCATCTATTTTATGAAGCAATTTATTTGAGAAAGCCCATTCGATTTGGTTTCAAGCAAATGAGAAATGTGTTTTGTATACTAATATAATTCTGATAGCTATGAAGGTCGATTGACTAGTAATTCAAAAAATGATTCACGTGGGTCAGGGCTGTTGGTTATGTTGTGAAAGATAGCAACCATAGAAAAAACAAAATAACATGTTTTCATTTCGATAATTTTTTCACTAGTTTTGATTTGTTAAAAATCTGTAAAAAAATATATGTGCCTTAGACCGGAACAGTGATAAATAATAAATAGGAGAAATTGTGGCAACCACAAGGGAGCAAATCGTCGATCCATGTACTCGTCATTTCAACTGTAAGAAATTTAACAGTTTTTGGTTACGTGACCAGAGCGAGTAATGGCTACAGTGGACACGTGAAGGAAGCTGAGTGGGCAGATCGGACATTCTTGCACCTCTATTGTGTTGTTTCTTTAATGAGTCACATGTCATCTATTGTGCAGTTTCGATCCTTCATTATACTGTTACTTACAATTAATTTTTAAATATTTCGCTGAAAGTTCTTATTTTTATTACATTTCGCAATATTTAAAATGCATTCACACTATAATATCTTAACAACTTAATATAAATAATTAAATGACAAAAATGTATTTATCCTTGTTATTCGATAATCAAGTGCAAAAAAAAAAAAAAAAAGAAACGTTATTTCAAGTGAAAGAGATTTGCCACTTAAAATACTGTTTTAAATTATATTTGTGATTTTAAAAAGCACTTATTTACTTATTTATCTGCACCCTTTATCTGTTCTAAGATGGGGAAAAATGTGACAGCTCTAACCACGATGACTTTCAAAATTTTCAAAAAATCTGTTGTGTCCCCTCTGACCACGTCCGCATTAACTAACCCACCACACTTTTTATTCCGATGCGCACATTGTTTTTAATATTATTGTCAATCCATTTTTGGTTTTAGTTTAATTTATTTTAATACTATTATTCATATTCAATTATTCTAATAAAAGCAAAATTTATCCGGCAAAATGTCATTTGTGTTGTTTTAAGCCCTTGAATTCAGTTGCCACAAGCTTATTTGGAATCAGAGAATACACGGAGCTAAATACTGGTGATCAAAGAATAAATGCACCATAAACAAATATGTCGTAAGAAAGAAAGAAGTTCGTTGAGTTATAGTTATAGATACGATGAATTAAATGGATCTTTGTTAAAATGGCGTATAACCATTTGGAAATTTCATATTTGAGACGCGTGTAAAGATGGCCTTAAACGGGAAAAACAAGATCTAATTCAAAAGCTGAATATCATCACAAATTTCAGTAAGAATATAGGTGGTGTTGAAATACTTGATTGAAATGTACAAAATAATCATTAGCAGGGTTTCTTGAACTGTGGGACGCATCCCTTCCTGGGGGGGAGGGCATGATAATCCTACGTGGGGATGTGAGCATATCGAAAAATCGAAAACAAAAGGTTATTTTTTTTAATTTACTGAAAAGAAGCAAACACAAAAATACACTCTAACATAATATAAAATAAAATTCATATTTACACTGATATATTCCCACTTATTAATGTATCAGTACTGCACAATGTATTTGATAATTGATTCAACAACAAGTTAAAAATGTTTAATACACTACAAGTGACCCCATGAGTTTCTCATATATAAAATTGTTTTCAAAATTTGATACTTATCTTGATAATTTGTAAGGTTTATAATTAAAGTCGTATTGTAGCTTTAGCTCAAAGTATATTGTTAGTGAATTCAATACATTTGTTATTGTACGGAGGTGGACGTGATGAAAATTATTATTGAAAATTGGGTCGATAGTATTGAAAGTTTGAGAAGCAATGCAATAAAGCCTTAAATGCTACTTTCCGATTTTTACCAATATTATGGATAAAGCTCTAGTTCATGCTTATACAGTGCTTCTTTTTTTGTTAGCAATGAAATGAATCGCTACCAGAAAATGTTGCTTTTAAATTTCAGAAGAAAAGTTGCAAGACATTTTCGAGGAATTTACATTCTGTACCTGGCACAAGAAATAACGGAAGACCATCTTACAAAGTGAGCTCACAGAAATGAGTACTCGAAGATGTAAAACAGAATCCGAATGGGCAATATTTAGAATGAACATTCGATGAAAAATTGTATATGTTAAAATACGTCTGAAAAAGAGGTGTAAAAGTAGGATATGAGGTAACGTACTATGTTAAATGTATTACTCCAAGATACTTACAAGTAACACATTATAGTTTATTTATAATTGACTGCGATATCAAATTAGAATCATTTTAAATCAATAAAAGTAAGTAAATTTCTCTTAAATTTTAATGGTTGATGTTTTTATTTTTTATTTTTTTATTTTTTTTTATTGTAAAATATAACTTATATGAAAGAAATATTTTTTAAAAATTTGGCAGTAAATGGATTGATGTAACGCTACTATATGTTGGCTTAATTACAATTCATACATTAATATTTACTTTTTAAATTAACTGGGACGTGAAAATGCATCAAATTTCCATATTTTTTTACATACAACTTTTCTTTAGAAAATAAAGATCACATTGCTGCATCTATAGATGCATTATTTATGATATTACAATAAAAAGAAAGCTAGAAAATTGAATTTTAAAATTGTAAGCAAATGTGATATAACTATGATTCAGGAACACTTTCTGCAAAATCCATTTCGTATATAAGTACATATGTATTGTAAAAAACTAATTTTTCTATACAAAGAATGTAATTTTTCTGCATTACATATTCAAATTTATTGAAAAATCTACATTTTTTGCGTAAAGACTGCTTACAGTTGACACTTGAATGCTGATGAACAATTCTATATGTTTATAATTTTTGGTTTTAGTTTATTAAATAAGTATTCATATCCATTAATCAAAAAACAGATTTTTTATTTTAATTTTTAAAAACAGAGTTTTATTTAAGTTAGACATCAAATTAACTTTTTTAAATTCATTAAAGACATTTTCTTTGTGTATTTTTATAACAATAAAGACATATGTAAAGAATTCTGTAATATCCTGTAATGATGATGTTCAAACTGAAGTAAAAATACTAAATCTTACATAAATAAAATTTTGGTATTTTAAATGGTAGAAGGTCTGAATCGTTGATGAAGTAGGGGAAGAGTAATTAAAAAAATTTCTAAATAATACAAAATTTTAAACTTACAATTTAAACACTGAGCAATGTTGCAAAATAATTCAATTAGTTATGGTATGGATTTATATTGCATTAAAAATATTATTTTACAAATCATAGATGAAAATATCTTTATTTACAATTTTCTCAGAATACCTTTTTTGGTGATTCCGGTACACATTTCTAAAAATTGACCTTACCTATAGAGCTGATATTTTGCATATTTTAAAAATCCTGCAAATTTTCAAAAAAATGAATGATTTTTTTTTCAACAAATATTCACAAATTTGAGATATAGCAGAATTTCTGAATAAAATTTAATAGAAATTTTAATCACAAAATTTAATTTTTTTAAAAAATTTTTATAAATTTTTTTTTTAAATTTATATTTTATTTATTTTATGTTTGCAAAAACTCTGTAAAATTTTATAGCTGCATAAATAAAAATATAAAATTATATGTGGCTGAAGTTGATTTTTGAAAGTAAAAGTAAAAATTCTTAAAGGCAAAAAAACATGCCTCGAAAAGGTAGCAATGAGTAGTTATTGATTATGTGGCGGTGTGATATCAATATAAACCAGTGATAATCATCGCGCGAAGACTATCGTTTCGGCGTGATCACTAAAATAGTCGTTTTCAAAACAGAAGGTGCTCAGATCCAATCTTCTCTCCTTCAATTATTTATTGCTCATACAGATTTATTTGTAATTTAAAATAGAATTTCTTTTCATTAACAGGTACACAAATATACAGGTAATTCAACGTAAAAATTTTACTTACATTGCTTTTAATTTAAGTAAGTGAGAACCATTAAAATTTGGTGTAAAAAAGTCCATTTTTCCTTGTCGCAGACGTCCCAGTTAGCTTAACTAACATTTTAAGGTATCCGACTACGCCCAACCGCATTTTGTGCCAAATGGATAATTTCAGCTTGATATTTATGTCACTTAGATTAGAATACATGTATAAAATTGTTTTAAGGACATTTTGACAAAAATCATTTAAATACAATATTTCGGCAAAAACTAACTTAGAATAACCTTTTTTCAAAATGCACTTTTGAGAAAATTGCTTTTATTATAATAATATTTTGTTTGCATATAGCTCAGACCTCAAACAGTAAGCTGAACTATGATTTTGAAAATTCATTACTATTTTCAGACAACCACAATTGAAATAACTATCGGCGTTTTTTCTTAAAATTTTCTCCCCTCTGTTGTCGTAAAACATGGATAAACCAATTTCTAAGCTATATGTTTCAAAAGTTCTAGTTGAGCCTCTGTACGGAGGTCTAAGCTATATACAGGCAAAATATTATTATATAATGGAAGCATTTTTAACAAAAGGAGAATATTTTGAAATGGTCATTCTATGTTCATCTTAATATTGTACTTAAATATAATTTTTTATTGTAATACTATTCTTAAACAATTTTATATACATTTTATAATCTTGGCAACACTAAATATCGTAAATATTATCCATTTATACGCTTTTGCAAAATCACGGTTCCGAACGTAGTCGGATACCTTAAACAAAGGAAAGATTGCCTTTTTGTACTGATACTCGAATTTGTGCGTGCCCCACTGACAAAAAAAGCAAATTAATACACGTTTATAATTGGAGGATGGTCACACGTCACTCTAAGTTTTGCCAGCTATGATTGTGATCGATTCATTAATAAAGTTATATTGCTCATTTTTGAATATTCCTCTTTACTTTCAGGAACATGTTTTATTATAATTAAAAAAAATGCGACTTATGCGCTGTCAAGGAATATCAAGGCCAGTGATTCCCAAACTAATCTATATGGATTCCCAGGGGTCTATGACAATCCGAAAGGGGTCTACGACTGCGAAAAAATAATTTGGGGGTTCATGAGGTAAAAATGGTGGACGATAGGATCCTACGATAGTGGCTTTTCTTAAACCAGATCTTGATCTTGATTTTAAAAGAAAATTTAAACAAGTGGAAAACAGATCTACCTATTTAAAATATTTATTTAAACCTTAATGAAGTTAATTTACAAAGTTAAGGCGACAAAGAAAAAATTTTTAGAACAGGGACCCTAATTTAGCGGGTTTTTGCCACAATTAAGCTGCTTAAAGGCATAACCCTTTTGGACTTCGCTAATTTTTCCAGTTTCTCTAATTTAACAGACACTTTGCCAGAAAAATAACATTTTAATATAGTGTTCAGCATTTAAATGCCTTCATTCAGATTTTGAAACTAGGTTTAAGAATGCTTTGAACATTGTAATACCACAGTAGGCAAGGAATTCATATGGTCATATTGAAAATAAATTTTCAGATTACAAGATATAAACTGATGATCGAACAGCACCAAACAAAGATCTTAAAATAGTTTAGAAACATGTGTCAGCTACCTTTTACCTGCCATTACATTCGCCATTTATTTCGATTTATGGAATATCTTGAGGAAGTTTTTAATTGTTTTTCCAGGTGAAAAGGAGTTTCAGCGTGGTTATCAATCTTCGAAAGAAAAAGAAAGGACAATACACTATACATCAAAACGATTTAGAGATAAACCTGACAAGATTGGTGCCAAACGTTGAAAACTTGTTATTGAAGCACCAGATTCATCCCTCCTTATTCATATATTAATTAAATTTTAATTTCCTTGATAAGCATGTGTTTCCTAAGTTCTATGAACGTTGTACTCTTGTCTATAGTTAGAAATTAACATTTTGTAAAGTAAGTAGTTTTACACACCAGCTGCTGTAAAAAAAAAAAAACATTCGCCAAAATCAACACAGTAATCAGTGGGTTCACCAAAATCGAAAACAGGCAAAGGGTCAAAGAGTCAAAACAGTTTGGGAAACTGATCTAGACAAAGAATCATTTGGTTAATACAATTCCCGGATTTCAATCAGATTGAACATATTTGAGATGCTGGCTTACAACAAATTAAAAAGTCTCTCTACCATTAAACTCAAAGAGGAATGGAAAAGTTTGCCTCATCAGCTGCTGAAGGATGCTATAAAAAGACATTCCGTTTGTTAACAGTTACAAAAAGATTTCATTTAATGATAAGTATGTACGGCTTTTGGTACAAAAAGTGTAATAAGTTTTATTCAAAGTGTATTGCCAATACTGTTAATGTATTGAAGTAGCGGTTTCAACAGCGGTATATGAAGTGCGTGTAAGTGATGTGTATGACAGGAGAGAGAGAGGAGCATGAAACGAAGTCTGAGAGTACAGTTTCTGAGGTTGTTATGAGGTGTGAGAATTTAGTTAAGTATAAAGTGTGTGTAGTTTAGTAGTGATAATGCATGAGGTAGTTTAGTAATGTATATAATGTGAGTAGTTAGTAGTTGTAAATAAAATATGTTATATTTGTTGTTAGAGAGTAGGAATTAATTATAGACAGATAGTAACTTCAGTACAGTTACTTACAATCAGGAAATATTTTAAACCAAATACTGTTTCCAAATTATATATATATTGTAACGTCGTGAGTAGATAACAAACACAGAAAACTCTTGTCACAGCCTCATTTTAAAATTAAACAGTATTTATTTGCTTCATAGGATACTAAATATGAAGTAATAAAGTCCAATAAATATGCCGCCGGTGCAGTTGCCAGTCTATTTCACGGGAGTTCAATCCTTTTTCCCGAAAGCACTTCCGTCATCTCTCAACGCCACCGGCGTTCTCATTTCTCCTCTTTTTTCCGTTCCTCTCCAATCCCTTTTCAGGCTCCTCTCCAGTTTTCTCTCCATACAGGGCTCTATCTCATCTCCCTCAAAAAATCCCCTTCAAACACCAGGCAACCACGCCTCTCGTTCTTCTCATTGGCAGGCCAAAAAATCCTGCTCTCGTCCCCGGGATATTCGTGTACTATTTGTGCGGCAAAACACAAACACATTCCTGGTCTGTCTGGAACCAAGGGCGCCTATAATTTTATCTAAACTTCTGAACACCTTTATCTATCACACCACCTGGGTTCTATCATCCCATTCTTCTCGAAACCAGCCGAGGCGACAGGATTCTTTCATACAGGCTTCGCCTACGTCAATGGGGGTTCCGGCTCTTTGACCATTATAATCTCCTAGATCGAGTGTTTGGCGTCGTCCGATGTCATACAGTTTCAAACAATGACCTCACGGCCTCGCGCACCTGTCACTTTCCATGCACTTGTCCCCTCACACCTGCACTGGAGCCATGTAAAACTTAGGAATGAATGGAATGGAGGGTGAGGTTCACCCCCAATCGAAGACGCTCACAAATATATATATATATATATATATATATATATATATATATATATATATATATATGTATGTATGTATAGTATGATGTTGTCAGTGATAGCCGTCTTAATCAAAAATAATTCATCTTCAGTTAACTTTGAATTTAATTACTCATTACTATTTACAAGATATTTATAATTTTTAGATCATCATTGAGATGGGATCGTCACTTTGGGGTACCGCTATACCATAAATGTTCTCGCAACAGTTCTTTAGTGACAATTTACGTTCGTCCTTTCATGTGTCATGGGGTCGTCTGCATCTAGCATCACCAGACAGTATAGCTGCAACAACACTGTGCCCGCTATTATTAGACATGCTCAGGAAAATTGGCAAAGGGGCTTGGGGCAATAGTGGTCGGTGTGCCCTGCCACACAAAAAGTTTAGCTCAAAATTAAGTAAGAAATAAATGGTACAGAGCAAACCCTTTTTAACATCGCGTAAGGATTTGTGGGCAACACTCGATTTTCCGCAAACTCCAATAATTGAATGCGGTGCAATGGTAGTAATACAATACAACATGCTGTCACCATATGCCCGCACAAAAATAACAAGTTATAAGAAAGGATCCTGGGAAGGACGTATCCTACACTGCACTACAAGGCACGCAAAGATTTAGGAAGCAGGAAGAAAGCAGTGGGTCAATTGACACACTTACGATTACTTATATTATACATGAAAATTAGATATTTTGATTTGTATAGATATTGTAAAAGCATATATTTTTAAAATAAATATGAAACATACGATGCATGCAACTATTCATTTTCATGACCATACTCAAACTAGTTTGGAGGATGAAATTAGTTATTTTTTTATTCCTTTTCATCTAATTTAAATATTCTAGAGGAAAAGAAGCTATGACTTTTTGCTATTCTAAAATTTATCATAATTATTCCATTAAATTTTTTAAACATGGTTCATATAATAGTTTTGACAAGTTATTTGATTGTTACATTAGTAACAATTTTCATTTAAATAACTTTACTGCACTCTAAAAAATATATATTTTGTCATATTTTCTGTAAGAAAAGCTATATGGGCAAAAAATGTCCTTACGAAAGCCGTCCCTTAGCCAAGTAAATGCTTCCACTAATAAAAATTATGCAACTAAAAAACCTTGTTGCCATCTTTGAGATAAAATAAGCGCGAAAGCTTTTAATACATTTATTTTTGTATCATATTTTTTTTAATAAGTAGCTTATCTATTGAAAAATTTGTTTTTTACTTTCAAAACACAATGAATAAACTAAGTTTTATCTAATAACGCAAAGCATATAAATTATTTTCACATTTTCAACCGGTTGAATAAATGTTTTCGTTTTGTAGGGACTAGGATTTTAAAAATTATTCTTTCATTACTTTTAGTTGAAATGATATATTATTTAATACATGATACACAATGTATATAATTTCCATATTTTAATAAAAATATGAACTTATATATATATTTAAAGCAGATATGTGTGGTTTTAGAAAAAATAATTAAATATTTTGATAAGTTTAAAATTATCCAATTTTAGAAGCAATAAAAATACCTAAAAAATCAAACTATTGAATAACTCAAACATGTATATAACCTGAAGTACATTTATCATTTGCATGGGCATTTTTCACTTAGTTAAAATATATTAACATAACAAAAAATAATTTCAGTTGGAATTCATATATAGCGGGTTTATCGCATTTTAAATTTCAGAATTCACATTTCAGAGAGAGTAACAATTTAATTATCAGAACTGCAAATGTGAAACAATACATTTCATAAAACTGTGTTCAAACTGTATTACTAGTCGATAATGCCATTCAAAAACTGCCGTTTAAAGATAACAACAAAATACAGTTTTACTTCGATATTCTTAAAATACATGCATTTTTATCTCAATCCCTTCTCTCAATCGAAGGAATAATAAGAAAAAACAGTAGATTGTTATAAAAAATTAGTTTGTCAATAATTTTGGAATATTTTATTTGGTCAAATGCCCCTTAAATGAATACCGAAGTAAATAATCAATTACGGGTTTATTCATTAATCGTTTTATTTATCTTCATCTGTTTCCTACACTCCTTACACTTAACTGTGCCTGAGCTCGCCATACTTTCCCGCCTTCCTACCCCAACTTAAACTTTTGAACCCGTACCCAATTCTATAAACAGAAAGCACAACGAATAGATGGAAGATCCTTGTCCGTATCAATCCGCAGCACCTTCAAAGGTGTAATTTGCATTTAACCGCATTACTACTTTTAAGTGTAAACTTTAACTGTAAATATTTATTTTCTTGTAAGATAAACATATATACTACCTCCATCTCCGGCTGTTATTCGAACTCAAACAACGGCAACATCATCTTACTTATTATATATTTTTTCTTTAAAAATAATTTACATAATAGTACAAAATTTAATCGATTCGGCCACTTTATTATAAATTATCCTCAGTTATAAAACACGTAAATCGATATTTTTACATTCATGATTTATATTAAAGTCTTCGAAGTAGTATTATTTTAACTGTACATGTCTCTCTTTCTCTACATTACTAGCATTCATTTTAGAAAACAATGTATCGATACTTTATGTACACTGTGAAACAAAAAAATCAATGCACCAAGAAAAAGTCACTTGAATAGATTAAGAAGAGATAGATGTAATTTATGTATACGTGTGTTAAAATCTTGCTGACGTACCGTGGTGCTGTAAACGTTTCGAGGATGACAAAAGTTGGCTGGCTATGAAAATGAATGCCACCCCATACAATGACTCCTGGTTGTTACTCTGTGTATCAGATGAATGTCAAATGAGTATTCTACCACTCTGCTCGATGTCCTCCAAAATTGTTTTGCTGTCATGGGTTTAAATTCAAACTAGGATAAAACAATTTTAATCCAGTCCCCAATAGTAATAGTAGAATAAGCATGGGCCATTGCAAACGCCTATGACTGTGAGTAACGGTAAGGAGCAATCAGTGCAATGGTTTCCGTGATATTAGTCCCGTTTGGTGAGTTACCTATCAAGAACCATTTCAGCCATTGGTGCTCCGGTTTCAAGTCAAATGAATTATGACGCAGCACAAGTTGTTAGTTCCGACGGGATGATCTCTCAGTTCACGCGTTTTGTCGTTTCACTCGGTTGATCACTACCTTGGGGACGTTTATGTCGAGCAATCCAGCGATACGTACATCTTGATTTCTTTAATGTAATTGTACTTCCCTGTATTAAATGATACATGTGATCTGATACCTTGCAGTTAGTCTGACTGCAGAGGTCCGTCCACGTGGGTTGACAGAATAATATTAGGATGCAATGCCTAAACGTTGTGAATATGCTCAGTTTTAAACACCATCTGATACTCTGTTAACTTCGCTAGATCTCCTAACAATCAGTCATTAGCCATCAAAAATAAATAATGCGGATGATGTCGTGTCCATGACGGAACCAAATCCAACGGTCATGTGCCCAGATGACTGTTCTGGCAATCTGTTCAATATTACCCACATATAAGTTTGTTGACGAAAACTGGACCCCTATTTCTTGGAGGGAAGAAAGTACAGCTGGACAGTCAAAAAATGCGAGAAGGTGTTAGTTCTGTATCTAAACATTTATCACAATTACTATATAATCTTCTACCATCCATATCAATTCATTCCTCTGTAATAACCTGTTCTTAGTCTAGCAAGAGTCATTGTTATAAGTCGGTCTCCACTTACATTACAGAGTAGATGCTTTACAGGAATTGACTTCTCTCTCAATTTGAAGTATTTTTACAGAATTTGCGTATAATAAGGTAACGTTGACAAAGTTGTCATTATTAAGATTTCTATCCTCTTTCGCTAGTTTATCTTCATTTTCATTGCCTGTAATTACAACGTGTACAGTAAACCCTTGGAGAAAGCAGATTTAATCTAACTCGTGTAATCTAAACAGGTTACACGATTAACGGAAATATCTTTAATATTTTTTAACTCATAAAAAAATTATTGAAATTACTTTACTAAGTTATTACTATAATTCCAAAATTCCATTTCACTATTGTTGAAATCATTAATTTAAAATCCGCACGTTTTTATATGAGCAGGAACTTTAGAAGCACGGAATGCCTTGGCATGTACAACACATCTATCCTTTCTTTGATTTTTTTTTCTTTTTATTACTTAAAATAATAACTCAAAGCACAATAAAAATTTTCATGTGTGTGTGCAGCAGTTTTTTTTCAAACAAAATACTATTTCTATTTCACACCTTTGTTGGGATTTTTTAATCAGTAATGAATATATTTTTACACAGAATCCTATGTGATATAATTTAAAGGGTTTTGTTATGCATTACGTATAATATCATACATAAATCAGAGTAGCATATAATTTAATATAATTTCCGTCTTATTTTTTTCACACTAAATAATACGTACTTTTCTCATATGTATTTCTATTTATTAACTATATTATTTTTCTTATATTCCATTGAATATTAAAGAGTTTTTGGAGCTCCTTAAATTTGGTAAATGACAGTTCGTGACTATGGTTATTGCCGCTGAGATTCAATAAATTGTTACGCCTACCTTTTAAAGTAATTGATAATAAGACCAACTATAAACTGTTTTCCTGTTTTACTTAATGAAACCTATGAATTAGGTGTAGTTAATTTAATGTATTATCCTTTTTCTATGCATATGTTAGGAAATTTTGGGACTTGATTTACTGAAGGTATTTATAAGTTCCGGTTCGTGACCCATTTGCATTAAGGAACTGAAAACATAAATCTGGTCAAAAATGATTTATTGGTAGTACAGTTGCAAAAAGACAGAATATTAAGGTTTGAGCAAAACTAAATACTTTTCCAGCAGATTAATATACTGATTTCTACTTCAACAAAGTATGTGCAAAACATTTTAAATGAACTTAAAATATTAATTTATATCGTAAATTTTTCTTTTGTCTTTTTACGTGACTGTTAATTTTGCGTGTGTTCCAATAGGTTCCTATATGTCTAATTTTTCATTTGGTTATTCTGAAAGTTTCACTTATATTGGGAAAACTTTTAAAACTGCGAACTATTTTTGGTGGTATTTTATAAAAATAGCCGAATAACTATGTTCAATTATCTCGGGGATTTTTTGTAGTGCATTCTCAAAGTATTTTTATGATTTATTAAGCAGAAATATCTCTCCTAGTTTGTTGGGTGTTAGATTAGAGGTCCTGGTCAATACTAGTGTCCTTGAAGACCCAGTGTACACAAGGGATGGTTCACGTTAATTCTGTCACAGCTAGATAGGGAAGGGTACCACATCAGATGTTACCCTCGTCACCTGGAAAATAACTATCGAAATTATGAGGTCTGTAATCAGTACATTGGAGTAAATTCAGACATGTCTAAAGCAGGACAATTTCTCTGTGGAGTCACCAGGGAAATTGTCCACAGTGGGCACTCGATAAATTCTAATTCTTGCTTAAACAATATAATATGGTCACACTAAGTCTCAAGCCATCTTTCACTGTTTTTCACATCCAGTGTTTCCTGCATTGGTGTTATTAGTCATTAGAGACAAATTTTGTTTTACTTTTTCTTACTAGCTGTGCTGAGTATTATTCTCTTTTTCTTCTTTTCTTTTGCTTGTCCTGTTCGTATTTTTAAAATTTTTGTGTATGTTTTATTCAAGTTTACTTTTTGGAATTGTGTAATTCTGGTCATAACATATTAATTCTTGTCTGTTACTTAGAATTATATGCTTAAACTTTTAAAAATACCTGCAAGTTATGTAAGTTTATCTTTGCGTACTTCTCCGGTAAACAAGAATGTAGAGCAGTTTTTCCCAACGTGGTCTATATAGGCCCCACGGGACCTGTGATGACCTGCAAGGGGTCCACGTCAGCAAAAAAATAATTTGAGGGGTCCATGAGGTGTAAATGGGGGTCTACGATAGTGGCTCTCGTTAAACCAGATCGGGGCTTGAATTTTGAAATGAAATTTAATCAAGTGGAAACCAGACTTACCTATTTAACAGATTTATTTATTAAACTTAATGAGGTTAATTTGCCGTTAAAAGGCGACAACATAAATTATATTTAAACAAAGACCACATTTCTGCCTTTTTTTGTCAGAATTAAGCTAAAGGAGTGTAAATTTGGACGTTGCAAATTTTTCCAGTTTCTCAATTGTCAAAGACAATCTTCCAAGAAAAAGACGTTGTAACCTACGTTCAACATTCACATGCTGTTTTTCTTAGATTTTGAAACTAGGTTTGAGAATGTTTTGATTATCGTAATACCACCGTAGGCAATGAATTCATTTCGTCACTTTGAAAAAAAAAGTCAGATTACAAGAATTAGGCTTTAGGAATATGCACTAACGAAGATCTTAAAATAAAGTTTAGAAACGGATGTCAACAATTTTGTCTTTAAAAAGATGTACCTGTTATTTATTGCATATTATGGAATGTCTTGAGAAATATTTTGCTTTTCCGATTGAGAAGGAGTTTCAGTAAGCTTGCCAATCTCCAAAACAAACAAAGAAAGAAGAAAGTACTGGAACTATTATCGAAGGAGATATTCAGGGTTAAACCTGACAAGATTGATGCCAAATGTTGAAATTTTGTTATTGCATCCCCAGATTCATCACTCCCACTAAAATCATTTGTTTGTTGCTCATTTATTTCATGTAACAGTTATTTTATGCATTAATTAAAATTTTTTAATTTGATTAATTAACATGTGTTTTCTTAAGTTTTAAACACTATACTTCACTACAGTTAAAAGTTTAAATCTTTTAAAGTAGGTAGCTCTATACCTGCTTTCAAAAACATATTTAAGTTGATGAATTTGCAAAAATTTGATATTAGGTAAATAGGGTCTACCCCCAAACCGAGAAACATGTCAAGGGGTCTATGAGACAAAAAAGTTTGGAAACCTCTGATGTAAAGGAGAAAAATTGTGTTCTATAAAGACTGGACATGGAAGGCATTGCTTTCTTAAGGCCTTATTACACACAAATTTTTTCGTGCAACTATTTTATCCAATTCTTTGAAAAACTGAGGATGAAGTGTTGCCGTAAACAAAACGATATGCTGTAACGTCAGCCGCACTCTATCTCCCCATTCAAAAATTACTCGAGGATAGCATCACTGCGCGCTCGGTAATTTTTAAAATATCTTTTTGCGAAATGGGGGGTTTTAAAGATTCCATAGGTATGGAAATTTTTCAACTTCATCAATCAAGGTGCTCTCCATCATTTCGTTCCATTTTAATGAGTACATTTCTGATACAGAACTTGACGAAGGAGAGGCTGCCAACTTGTTTTCACGTTGGAGATGATGAACATTATTCTCTGTAATTTGGAGCAATTTTTATTTCGAACCACTTTTTCAGCTCACTAGTAAGAAGTTTTTTAAAGTCATTGCTATAGGAACTGAATAAAAAATTTTCAAAATTGTCGGTTGAAAGAAAAATTGCTCCAGATATATGTACATGTGATAAGGCCTTTAAGGGACCAGTTTGTAGATCCACGCCCTTTCGGTTGAGTTATGCTCCTTTGGGCATTCCGTAGAGGCCCTCGTGTTGGTTTATAATGTGACATTAATAAACACACACCCACTCTCTTGATTTGAATTGTTCCAAATTAATACTTTTACATAAAAAGAAAGCATTAGAAAATATGCGTGAAAAAATTAATTTTATAATAAAGCTTTTTTTCAAAAAAATATAATCTAATAGGAATTAAATAGTACGCCTATTTATATAACACATTTAAAATAGCTGCATATGTTATTAATTATATATTTCCTACTCTAGGATAAACAAATTAGTATAATTAATTTAACCAAACAAACTAGATATACTAGTCATCTACTGTTAAATAAAATCAAATGGCGAAAAAGGAACAAGAAAAAGAAATGATATTCAAATAGGTAGTTTTTAGGTTAAAAAAAGGTACATAGAAGAGAAAAGTGCTTCATTGCCTCCTTGATATTTATTCAAAAATTTAAAGAAAAATTCAGAATTGCATTTGTTTAAAAGAATTAATCGGAATAATTAACAAGGTTACTTTCTACATCTCCAATTCAAAATATTAGAATACTGAAAAACAAAGCACAACATGGTTTGAGATTTCCCCTTTTTTTCCTGGTATAAATGAATGCTCTTGTATTTAAAAAAGTAGTATCATAGTCTGCATATTTTATAAATGGGAAGAACATAAAAATTAGTATGTTATTGCAAATTTTTTTGCAATTATGTTTACTTCTAAAAGTTAAAATATTTGGAATAACTGTCACGGAGTTACAAAAATATTAAAATGGCATAAAAAAGATAGTCAAATTCATTTAAATGAAAACATCATGAAATATTAATATATATATATATAATTTCTACCTTTTCCATCTTCCTAAACTCGTTCCTTTCCACGATCCCTTTTTGGGAATCATTAATACTGATCCTCATTAATTTCTGACTTTTGCTTATTTATGAAAATATTTGGTCACACAACAGTCTTCTCTCAATACATTGCTAAATTCGTTTGCGTGTTTGAAATTATATTTAACATTAATGAAATAATTAGTATATGACTTTCTTTTTTAAAATTTGCTTGTAAGTTATTCTTTTTTACATGCGTCTATTTGGTAAGATTATATCTAACATTCTACGCCAAAATAGTTTTTTTTCTAATGGAAATTATATGTATTATATGTATATGTGTTCTGAATGACACAGCATCGAAATTAAGTAAATTGTTTATTTCATAGCAAGATCATCTAAAAACTGCAATGATCCTCATTTGGAGCTATAGCGATTGCTGTATTATAGAATAATTTATTATTTGCAACACAAACAGCAGTTTCATTTTCTCTCTTTGAATGCGCTTTTGAAATATTTCCATGCAATTTTGAGTATTGATGAACGAATGATTCGTTATTGTGATCATCTATTTTATGAAGCAATTTATTTGAGAAAGTCCATTCTATTTGGTTTCCAGCAAATGAGAAATGTGTTTTGGATGCTAATATAATTCTGATAGCTATGAAGGTCGCTTGACTAGTAATTCAAAAAAATGACTCACGTGGGTCAGGGCTGTTGGTTATGTTGTGAAAGATAGCAACTATAGAAAACAAAATAACATGTTTTCATTTCGATAACTTTTTTCACTAGTTTTGATTTGTTAAAAATCTGTAAAAAAATATATGTGCCTTAGACCGGAACAGTGATAAATAATAAATAGGAGAAATTGTGGCAACCACAAGGGAGCAAATCGTCGATCCATGTACTCGTCATTTCAACTGTAAGAAATTTAACAGTTTTTGGTTACGTGACCAGAGCGAGTAATGGCTACAGTGGACACGTGAAGGAAGCTGAGTGGGCAGATCGACATTCTTGCACCTCTATTGTGTTGTTTCTTTAATGAGTCACATGTCATCTATTCTGCAGTTTCGACCCTTCATTATACTGTTACTTACAATTAATTTTTAAATATTTCTCTGAAAGTTCTTATTTTTATTACATTTCGCAATATTTAAAATGCATTCACACTATAATATCTTAACAACTTAATATAAATAATTAAATGACAAAAATGTATTTATCCTTGTTATTCGATAATCAAGTGCACAAAAAAAAAGTTATTCCAAATGAAAGAGATCTGCCACTTAAAATACTGTTTTAAATTATATTTGTGATTTTAAAAAGCACTTATTTACTTATTTATCTGCACCCTTTTTTCTGTTCTAAGATGGGGAAAAATGTGACAACTCTAACCACGATGACTTTCAAAGTTTTCAAAAAATCTGTTGTGTCCCCTCTGACCACGTCCGCATTAACTAATCAACCCACCACACTTTTATTCCGATGCGCACATTGTTTTTAATATTATTGTCAATCCATTTTGGTTTTAGTTTAATTTATTTTAATACTATTATTCATATTCAATTATTCTAATAAAAGCAAAATTTATCCGGCAAAATGTCATTTGTGTTGTTTAAGCCCTTGAATTCAGTTGCCACAAGCTTATTTGGAATCAGAGAATACACGGAGCTAAATACTGGTGATCAAAGAATAAATGCACCATAAACAAATATGTCGTAAGAAAGAAAGAAGTTCGTTGAGTTATAGTTATAGATACGATGAATTAAATGGATCTTTGTTAAAATGGCGTATAACCATTTGGAAATTTCATATTTGAGACGCGTGTAAAGATGGCCTTAAACGGGAAAAACAAGATCTAATTCAAAAGCTGAATATCATCACAAATTTCAGTAAGAATATAGGTGGTGTTGAAATACTTGATTGAAATGTACAAAATAATCATTAGCAGGGTTTCTTGAACTGTGGACGCATCCCTTCCTGGGGGGGAGGGCATGATAATCCTACGTGGGGGATGTGAGCATATCGAAAAATCGAAAACAAAAGGTTATTTTTTTTAATTTACTGAAAAGAAGCAAAACACAAAATACACTCTAACATAATATAAAATAAAATTCATATTTACACTGATATATTCCCACTTATTAATGTATCAGTACTGCACAATGTATTTGATAATTGATTCAACAACAAGTTAAAAATGTTTAATACACTACAAGTGACCCCATGAGTTTCTCATATATAAAATTGTTTTCAAAATTTGATACTTATCTTGATAATTTGTAAGGTTTATAATTAAAGTCGTATTGTAGCTTTAGCTCAAAGTATATTGTTAGTGAATTCAATACATTTGTTATTGTACGGAGGTGGACGTGATGAAAATTATTATTGAAAATTGGGTCAACATAGTATTGAAAGTTTGAGAATGCAATAAAGCCTTAAATGCTACTTCTTCCGATTTTACCAATATTATGGATAAAGCTCTAGTTCATGCTTATACAGTGCTTCTTTTTTTGTTAGCAATGAAATGAATCGCTACCAGAAAAATGCTGTTTTTCTTTAAATTCTGTGAAGAAAAGTTGCAAGACATTTTCGAGGAATTTACATTCTGTACCTGGCACAAGAAATAACGGAAGACCATCTTACAAAGTGAGCTCACAGAAATGAGTACTCGAAGATGTAAAACAGAATCCGAATGGGCAATATTTAGAATGAACATTCGATGAAAAATTGTATGGCGTTAAAAAATACGTCTGAAAAGAGGTGTGTGTAAAAGTAGGATATGAGGTAACGTACTATGTTAAATGTATTACTCCAAGATACTTACAAGTAACACATTATAGTTTATTTATAATTGACTGCGATACTCAAATTAGGAATCATTTTAAATCAATAAAAAGTAAGTAAATTTTCTAAATTTTAATGGTCGATGTTTTTTTTTTATTTTTTATTTTTTTATTTTTTTTATTGTAAAAATATAACTTTATATGAAAGAATATTTTTTTAAAATTCTGGCAGTAAATGGATTGATAACGCTACCTATATGTTTTGGCTTAATTACAATTCATACATTAATATTTACTTTTTAAATTAACTGGGACGTGAAAATGCATCAAATTTCCATATTTTTTTACATACAACTTTTCTTTTAGAAAATAAAGATCACATTGCTGCATCTATAGATGCATTATTTATGATATTACAATAAAAAGAAAGCTAGAAAATTGAATTTTAAAATTGTAAGCAAATGTGATATAACTATGATTCAGGAACACCCTTTCTGCAAAAATCCATTTCTCGTATATAAGTACATATGTATTGTAAAAACTAATTTTTCTATACAAAGAATGTAATTTTTCTGCATTACATATTCAAATTTATTGAAAAAATCTACATTTTTGCGTAGACTGCTTACAGTTGACACTCTGAATGCTGATGAACAATTCTATATGTTTATAATTTTGGCTCTTTAGTTTATTAAATAAGTATTCATACCACACAAAAATGATTTTTTATTTTAATTTTCTTTTAAAAACAGAGTTTTTATTTAAGTTAGACATCAAATTAACTTTTTTAAATTCATTAAAGACATTTTCTTTGTGTATTTTTATAACAATAAAGACATATGTAAAGAATTTGTAATATCCTGTAATGATGATATTAAAATTAAACTGAAGTAAAATACTAAATCTACATAAATAAAAAATTTTGGTATTTTAAAATGGTAGAAGGTCTGAATCGTTGATGAAGTAGGGGAAGAGTAATTAAAAAAATTTCTAAATAATACAAAATTTTAAACTTACAATTTAAACACTGAGCAATGTTGCAAAATAATTCAATTAGTTATGGTATGGATTTATATTGCATTAAAAATATTATTTTACAAATCATAGATGAAAATATCTTTATTTACAATTTTCTCTGTGAATACCTCTTTTTGGTGATTCCTGGTACACATTTCTAAAAATTGACTTACCTATAGAGCTGATATTTTGCATATTTTAAAAATCCGGCAAATTTTCAAAAAAAAATGAATGATTTTTTTTTCAACAAATATTCACAAATTTGAGATATAGCAGAATTTCTGAATAAAATTTAATAGAAATTTTAATCGCCAAAATTTAATTTTTTAAAAAAATTCTTTATAAATTTTTTAAATTTATATTTTATTTATTTTATGTTTGCAAAAACTCTGTAAAATTTTATAGCTGTACAAATAAAAATATAAAATTATATGTGGCTGAAGTTGATTTTTGAAAGTAAAAGTAAAAATTCTTAAAGGCAAAAAAACATGCCTCGAAAAGGTAGCAATGAGTAGTTATTGATTATGTGGCGGTGTGATATCAATATAAAACCAGTGATAATCATCGCGCGAAGACTATCGTTTCGGCGTGATCACTAAAATAGTCGTTTTCAAAACAGAAGGTGCTCAGATCCACCTTCTAATTATTTATTGCTCATACAGATTTATTTGTAATTTAAAATAGAATTTCTTTTCATTAACAGGTACACAAATATACAGGTAATTCAACGTAAAAATTTTACTTACATTGCTTTTAATTCTATGGCGAGAACCATTAAAATTTGGTGTAAAAGTCCATTTTTCCTTGTCGCAGACGTCCCAGTTAGCTTAACTAACATTTTAAGGTATCCGACTACGCCCAACCGCATTTTGTGCCAAATGGATAATTTCAGCTTGATATTTATGTCACTTAGATTAGAATACATGTATAAAATTGTTTTAAGGACATTTTGACAAAAATCATTTAAATACAATATTTCGGCAAAAACTAACTTAGAATAACCTTTTTTCAAAATGCACTTTTGAGAAAATTGCTTTTATTATAATAATATTTTGTTTGCATATAGCTCAGACCTCAAACAGTAAGCTGAACTATGATTTTGAAAATTCATTACTATTTTCAGACAACCACAATTGAAATAACTATCGGCGTTTTTTCTTAAAATTTTCTCCCCTCTGTTGTCGTAAAACATGGATAAACCCACTTCTAAGCTATATGTTTCAAAAGTTCTAGTTGAGCCTCTGTACGGAGGTCTAAGCTATATACAGGCAAAATATTATTATATAATGGAAGCAGATTTTTAACAAAAGGAGAATATTTTGAAATGGTCATTCTATGTTCATCTTAATATTGTACTTAAATATAATTTTTTATTGTAATACTATTCTTAAACAATTTTATATACATTTTATAATCTTGGCAACACTAAATATCGTAAATATTATCCATTTATAGCGCTTTTGTAAAATCACGTGTTCCGAACGTAGTCGGATACCTTTAAAACAAAGGAAAGATTGCCTTTTTTGTACTGATACTGACTTAAAGCCCCACTGACAAAAAAAGCAAATTAATACACGCTTATAATTGGAGGATGGTCACACGTCACTCTAAGTTTTGCCAGCTATGATTGTGATCGATTCATTCATAAAGTTATATTGCTCATTTTTGAATATTCCTCTTTACTTTCAGGAACATGTTTTATTATAATTAAAAAAATGCGATTTATGCGCTGTCAAGGAATATCAAGGCCAGTGATTCCCAAACTAATCTATATGGATTCCAGGGTTCGCGACAACTGAAAGGGCCTACGACTGCGAAAAATAATTTGGGGTTCATGAGGTAAAAATGGCGGACGATAGATCCTACGATAGTGGCTTTTCTTAAACCAGATCTTGATCTTGATTTTAAAAGAAAATTTAAACAAGTGGAAAACAGACTACCTTATTTTAAAATATTTATTTAAAACCTTTAATGAAGTTAATTTACAAAGTTAAGGCGACAAAGAAAAAATTTTTAGAACAGGGACCCTAATTTAGCGGGTTTTTGCCACAATTAAGCTGCTTAAAGGCATAACCCTTTTGGACTTCGCTAATTTTTCCAGTTTCTCAATTTGGCACAGACACTTTGCCAGAAAAATAACATTTTAACATATGTTCAGCATTTAAATGCCTTCATTCAGATTTTGAAACTAGGTTTAAGAATGCTTTGAACATTGTAATACCACAGTAGGCAAGGAATTCATATGGTCATATTGAAAATAAATTTTCAGATTACAAGATATAAACTGATGATCGGAATAGGCACTAACAAAGATCTTAAAATAGTTTAGAAACATGTGTCAGCTACCTTTTACCTGCCATTACATTCGCCATTTATTTCGATTTATGGAATATCTTGAGGAAGTTTTTAATTGTTTTTCCAGGTGAAAAGGAGTTTCAGCGTGGTTATCAATCTTCGAAAGAAAAAGAAAGGACAATACACCATGTTAATGTAAAACGATTTAGAGATAAACCTGACAAGATTGGTGCCAAACGTTGAAAACTTATATTGAAGCACCAGATTCATCCCTCCCTATTCATATATTAATTAAATTTACCTCCTTTGGATAAGCGCTGTGTTTCCCTAAGTTCTATGAACGTTGTACTCTTTGTCTAGTAAGTTAGAAATTAACATTTTGTGCAAGTAGTTTTACACACCAGCTGCTGTAAAAAAAAAAAAACATTCGCCAAAATCAACACAGTAATCAGTGGGTTCACCAAAATCGAAAACAGGCAAAGGGTCAAAAGAGTCAAAAACAGCTTGGGAAACTGATTCAGACAAAGAATCATTTGGTTATCATTAAATTCCTGATTTCAATCAGATTGAACATATTTGAGATGCTGGCTTACAACAAATTAAAAAGTCTCTACCATTAAACCTCAAAGAGGAATGGAAAAGTTTGCCTCATCAGCTGCTGAAGGATGCTATAAAAAGACATTCGTTTGTTAACAGTTACAAAAAGATTTCATTTAATGATAAGTATGTACGGCTTTTGGTACAAAAAGTGTAATAAGTTTTATTCAAAGTGTATTGCCAATACTGTTAATGTATTGAAGTAGCGGTTTCAACAGCGGTATATGAAGTGCGTGTAAGTGATGTGTATGACAGGAGAGAGAGAGGAGCATGAAACGAAGTCTGAGAGTACAGTTTCTGAGGTTGTTATGAGGTGTGAGAATTTAGTTAAGTATAAAGTGTGTGTAGTTTAGTAGTGATAATGCATGAGGTAGTTTTAGTAATGTGTATAATGTGAGTAGTTAGTAGTCGTAAATAAAATATGTTATATTTGTTGTTAGAGAGTAGGAATTAATTATAGACAGATAGTAACTTCAGTACAGTTACTTACAATCAGGAAATATTTTAAACCAAATACTGTTTCCAAATTATATATATATTGTAACGTCGTGAGTAGATAACAAACACAGAAAACTCTTGTCACAGCCTCATTTTAAAATTAAAACAGTATTTATTTGCTTCATAGGATACTAAATATGAAGTAATAAAGTCCAATAAATATGCCGCCGGTGCAGTTGCCAGTCTATTTCACGGGAGTTCAATCCTTTTTCCCGAAAGCACTTCCGTCATCTCTCAACGCCACCGGCGTTCTCATTTCTCCTCTTTTTTCCGTTCCTCTCCAATCCCTTTTCAGGCTCCTCTCCAGTTTTCTCTCCATACAGGGCTCTATCTCATCTCCCTCAAAAAATCCCCTTCAAACACCAGGCAACCACGCCTCTCGTTCTTCTCATTGGCAGGCCAAAAAATCCTGCTCTCGTCCCCGGGATATTCGTGTACTATTTGTGCGGCAAAACACAAACACATTCCTGGTCTGTCTGGAACCAAGGGCGCCTATAATTTTATCTAAACTTCTGAACACCTTTATCTATCACACCACCTGGGTTCTATCATCCCATTCTTCTCGAAACCAGCCGAGGCGACAGGATTCTTTCATACAGGCTTCGCCTACGTCAATGGGGGTTCCGGCTCTTTGACCATTATAATCTCCTAGATCGAGTGTTTGGCGTCGTCCGATGTCATACAGTTTCAAACAATGACCTCACGGCCTCGCGCACCTGTCACTTTCCATGCACTTGTCCCCTCACACCTGCACTGGAGCCATGTAAAACTTAGGAATGAATGGAATGGAGGGTGAGGTTCACCCCCAATCGAAGACGCTCACAAATATATATATATATATATATATATATATATATATATATATATATATATATATGTATGTAAGCGTATAGTATGATGTCGTCAGTGATAGCCGTCTTAATCAAAAATAATCATCTTCGTGTTAACTTTGAATTTAATTACCTCAATACTATTTTACAAGATATTTATAATTTTTAGATCATCATTGAGATGGATCGTCACTTTGGGGTACCGCTATACCATAAATGTTCTCGCAACAGTTCTTTAGTGACAATTTACGTTCGTCCTTTCATGCTGTGTCATGGGGTCAGTTCGCATCTAGCATCACCAGACAGTATAGCAAATAACACTGTGCCTGCTATTACACATGCCTAGGAAAATTGGCAAAGGGGTTGGGGCAATAGTGGTCGGTGTGCCCTGCCACACAAAAAGTTTAGCTCAAAATTAAGTAAGAAATAAATGGTACAGAGCAAACCCTTTTTAACATCGCGTAAGGATTTGTTAAAAAAGTTTTTACAAAGCAAAATTGCTTTTCCTCTTCATTCGAATTTAATTCATATACAGATGTATCCGTTATCATCACAAATGGATTACGAACCCAATAAGTTTTTTAATATGTATGTAATCACGAACGGATAAGATGAATATACCCTGAATACTCTTAATTTATTTCTATAAAACGGCTTAATGAATCTTTTCTGGATTTTATTTTTAAGCCACAGAGTATTATTAACATTTTAAAGAAAAAGAATATTTGGAGGCGTATAAAAGTACCACGGCACAGTGATTGAGAATCACTGACTTAGAACATCTTCCAACCACAGAACAAAAGGATGCCTACAAAACCATGTCGAATGTATACAAAGCAAAACCAAATGTAAGGAGACTAGGTATTTTTGTCCAGTGTGTCCGAACAACCCAGCGCTTGGCATTGATCCTTGCTTTAAAACTCATCATGCACTGCAAAACCACAAAAAAAAAAAAAAATATTTTTTTTAAATTTTCGGAATACATCCATATGTATGTATGTATATATATATGCACTATATAAATGTTTTCTTCACTCTTTGCAATAATTCCTAAATCAAATGTAGATATGTAATTAATCTAAAATTTCAGCCCAAACTACGAGATATCAATGGGTTAAATGTAAAAAAGGAACTGAAAGAAAGGACAATCTGACAAGCAGTAAAGTCGAGAGCAAAGAAAAATTACCAAGACAACTCGCGGGCGCATTATCTGTATTTACCAAGTACGCTAAGCTATTGGGTTTAAAGGACGGATCACTGGGGCACCTCAAGGTCGTAAATCCTACGCTTATCTAAAAAAAGGTAAGCACTCGAAAAGGTTGGATCGATTGTAAGAATAAAAATAAATATAAAAGAATGAAATCATTTACAAATTAAGAGCCTTAAAGAAGTAGGTAAATATCATAGTGCTCAGATTAAATTCTCACCCAAAATATATTTGCATGCATTCCAGCTCTGCTCGTTCCTCATGAAAATTCCAAAATTTATTAACGACTCTTTTTATTAAAAAAAAAACATTCTGTCTTAAACTAGTATTTTTTCACCACTAAAAAATATCGTTCTTTATTAATCATCTGAAATGATGAAAATTGAAAAGTTTTTAAAACAAGTCTGTCAAAAATATACTGTTAAAAAGAACAGACGCTTTTAGAACTACTTTATTGTAAATGTTGGTATTTAACCTCAAAAACCTTAGGTCATACAATATTACGAAGCTCAAATAATAATAATTTAAAAACATTTTTTTTTATTATTGAGAAAAAAATAATGCCTTTGGACTTGAAGAAAAGGATTTCTTTAAAGTTAGACAGTACATATTTTCTATTTCTTATGATTCAACATAATTAAATATGTTCAATTTATAGAAAACCCTTACCAAATGTCTAAGGGAAACATTTCTCCCCATTTTGAAATTGGGGATCCTTGAATTTAATAATAATCTGATTTATGCATTTTTTTACAGACAGTCAAAACAGAACGTATGCCGAGGCAATTAAGTAAACATGAATGTATTAGGGGGAAAAAAAGATTGTCGAATTAATTGGTGCAAATGATAAAACATTCACGGTCTGTATTCTTTCTCTTATTACTTACTTCAGAATATTGCCCCGTGCAACAATATATTACTGTGTTGTTTCCCATATTTTATGTTTTGTTGTGCAATAATAATTTATGTTCGAAGAAATGAAAACAAATGCATGATAAAACTACACATTGCTCCAAAACAACCACACATTATTATGCATTTGTCTTCTGATTTTTATTTATTTTATATTTTAACAAACTTAAGTAAACAATTGCATAATAATTTTTCTTCTTATCAACCTTACGGTCCCGTAAAGGTCAAATGTTTAAAAAAAAATTTAATTCACAGATGAGTACCCGCTGGGCTATGTTTCCAAACATGTCAAGAACTATTATTGTTATTTAATTCTTAAAAGAGGGTGCTAATAAAAAAGGAACACCAAAAAAATGTTAAAATTTTAAAAAACTATACCTTATAGCTTAAATCATCTGAAATATGTAAACAATACTGAACTGAACTCAGTGGGCAACAGTCCATGAGGGCCAAGGCTTACTGTGGCTATCTCAGTTTTCGTAACCTTAGGCGCTGGAGTGCATGCGCAGATGCTTAAGTTGAGTGGTCCGTCTGTGGTCAAGTGGTCAACCCCTAAGTTCAGTTCTTTCTGATCTTTCCTTCATAAGTTTCCGAGCAGCATAATGTAACGTAGGAAGATAAAAACGGTTATCAAAGGTACTATCAACAGCTCTAAAAGAAGTATAGTTTAAAACAGCAGTTATATATATTGAGTTGATCTCTACTCATGTGTATGTTATGGCCACACTTTGGGCAGGAATCTTAATCGTCATTCCCATTCTAGACAAGTGCAAAAATGAAAACAGCCAGGATCAGTGAAACGTCTAAAACATACCTCGCTCTGACTGCTTCAGGCAATAAACCAAAACTTGTTGTTGACTTATACAGAAGGAATCTCTATGTCTTACCCAGGCTTCCTCTGCATATAGACCGGAACGATTTGATTTTATAGAGCTAGATATATAATACTCCACACGCAGCAAAGACGTCATTTGGAAAATCGACTCTTGATCAACAAACATATCAGCTCTCTCGTTTCCATATATCCTTCAATGGCGTAGAATACCCTATAATTTTAGGGCGTTCTTATATTCAACAATTGTCTATTTTTACCATGAAAATTCTGAA
Source organism: Trichonephila inaurata madagascariensis (assembly GCA_019973955.1). Taxonomy (NCBI): domain Eukaryota; kingdom Metazoa; phylum Arthropoda; class Arachnida; order Araneae; family Nephilidae; genus Trichonephila; species Trichonephila inaurata. The sequence goes on from BMAV01004821.1 coordinate 141,868, forward strand.
ATGTTCATATTCACATAGATTGATAGTTGTTAAACTCGTAATTTCAGACTTGGAATCAATAAAAAGACGATTTTATCTTTAAACTTCTCTTTATTGTCTAAGGTTAAAGAAACAGCTGCTATTTCACCATCAAAGTTGAGAAAATGTTTAGTAATGGTAAAAGACAATGTAAAGTTTTGCAAAAAAACTCAAACTTCAGAATTTTTAATATCCCTTTCAGCCAAACCATCAAGAAATGAGAAATAAAGTTAAGAATCATTAGGTTTAAGTTCAATACTATTAGTCATAAAATAAGGTGACCAATCGTCCTCCTTTGGGGAGATCAGTCCTCCTATGATAGGTTTTGTCCTTCCACGAAAAGTGTCCTCCTTTTTGTCATCCTTTTCAATATTTTAAAACTGATCTATTAAACTATGTATTCAGAGATGAAACGAACATGTTTCCAAAATCTCGAAGAATGGTCTGAAACAAATATAACAAGAAATAGCAATTTTTAATGATAATTTTTGACTTGGTCTCAAGTAAATTGGACAGATATAGAAAATTACGTTGAGTTTTTATCGAACGAAATGCCTGATATTAAAATTGATGACAATTGTCTGTTTGAAGTAGAAAGAAGACTGAATCTACATTTAAATTCTAATAAATTAGAACAATTGGAAACTCAACATGCTGAGAATTCGGTAAAATATGGGTGAAATTACTTAAACCATTTCATAAATGAACACATTTCATATGAAAATGTAATTATCCTTGTTGAATTTACGTTGTGTTGCCCTGGAACTAATGCACCAGTTGAAAGAGTATTTTTCAGTTGGTCATGATTTTTGTGAAGTGACTAGTGAGAAATCAAAATTGAATGTTAATATTTTAGTTACAGTGCTTACCGTAAAATTCAGTAGGAAGGATATTATTTACCCGAACTTAGAAAATGATATGTTGACAAAAGAAATCACACATTCAATGGAAAAATATTCTTTTACGATATGTATTAAAAAGAATGTAAGCGTAATTAACGAATTTTTTTGTTTGAATTAATAGAGCGTTTCATACATTTAAGTTGTAATTTTTTCTTGAATTTTTCGTCCTCCTTTTCATTTATAAAAAAATGGTCACCTTACATGAAAGCATACTTCAATTTATACTGCTAACAAAAGAGACAAGGGCCAAATATTGATAAGTTATATTTATCAGAATTCAAAAAATAAAAATAAAAAAAAAACCAAAGTATTCTGCTTTTTTATCCTCCCCCTCCATTCTTTTTTTTCTCTTTTATCCAGAGTTTTATCAAGCCTCTGGCGATTAATTAAAATTACGACCAGTTAGTTTAGGGGAAAATATTGCTTTCAGTACAAAAATTCATGTACACATACGAAAGATAAAACTATTTCTTTTTTTTATTTTTATCACATGAATCAAAACTTCCTTTTTTAGGCTTGCAATGTGTAACCATGGCATTATTTCCTTTATTTTGTATAGAAAATAAACACTGTATTTAAATATAAACGGGAATTCCAAAATAAAACAGTTTGTAGAAAACATCTGTTCTATAAACGCAATATTCGAAAGTTTTGATATACGTATGCGCATAAATTAACTTTTTCATAACTCAATACATAAACCATTATGCTTCATAAATATCAACTTTCTACTTAAGCTTTACAGAACAGATTTACAGCACTTTCATATTTTGCATTTTACTCTCTTTTGTTTTTATTCTTTCATAAAGCGCTGTTTCAAGTCGAATAAATTCAAACTTTAATGTATTTAGAAAATCACACAACACTTTAGAAAATGTAATGGAAAACTATTCTAAATATACTATAAAAGAATTTTAAGACTCACTAAGCACAGTTGTTTGTAGAGCAATAAATTTGTATGCAGTTCCATCAACAATACAATAAAAGGAATGGTAAGATATGTCACAGCCTATAGAAAACAAAACATAGGATCCAATAATTTCAGATACGTTACTGTTTATTTTTATAATCTATTAAATATTATTGTCATTAAAAAATTCTCTTTTAAAGGAAATGTTTGATGCAAACAGATATATTCAGTTTTGTATTCGTAATTTACATAAATTTATGAAATTGTCTAAAAATATTCGAGTATTATTTCAATTGAGTTTTCTGCACTTTTCTCGAAATTATATTCCATTGACACTATTATACAAGACCATTCAAACAATGAGGAAACTAAACACTAATCTTATGATATTTAAATTTAAACAATTCTTTGTTTAAATTCTCTAAAGTATATTTTTAGTATAGTTTAGTTTTATTCTAAGTTTAGTTCTAAAAAAGGAACTTAAAACATGTTCAGAACATTTTTTTTTAGAAAAATGTCATACAAAAACACTATAAATAATTTTCAATGATCAATCTATCAATAAATATCAATAATTAACCAGTGATCTTTGAAATAAATAACCTAAATTTAACAAAAACCACAATTATAAGTAAAAGTTCAGCACTTTTTTAAAAGTACTTTAAGGTATCCGAATACGTTCGGCACCGTGATTTTGCAACAGCGATTAAATGGATAATTTTCATGATATTTAGTGCCACTTATATTAGAATACATGTATACAATTGTTTTGAGGGCATTTTGACCAAAAAAATATTTAAATACAATATTTTGGCAATAAATTAACTTAGAATATTTTTTTTTCAAAATGTTCTCCTTATGGGAAAAAGGCTTCTATTATAACAATAATTTACCTGTGTATATAGCTCAGATCTCTCTACAGAGGCTCAACTAGAATTTTTGAAATATATAACTTAGAAGTGGGTTTTTATCCATATTTTACGACAACAGAGGGGAGCAATTTTAAGAAAAAAACGCCAATAATTATTTCAATTGGTGGTAACTCTGAAAATATTGTGAATTTTTTCAAAAATCATAGTTGAACCTCTGTAAAGAGGTCTGAGCTAAATACAGGCAAAATATTATTATAATAGAAGCATTTTTAACAAAAGGAGAACATTTTGAAAAAATATTATTCTAAGTTAATTTTTTTGCCAAAATATAGTATTTAAATAATTTTTTTTGTCAAAATGTCCTTAAAACTTTTTTATACATGTAGTCTAATCTAAGTGACACGAAATATCATGAAAATTATCCATTTATGAACTTTTTTAAAATCACGGTTCCGAACGTAGTCGGATGCCTTAAAGTAGTTAGATATGAAACTAACAAACTTACACCAATAAAAGTATTACTAAAAAAATACACATTTATCTGGAGAATATGCTTAAAGTTTGATGTTTTATTAAAATGTAAAAGTTTTTCAGAGCTGATCAAATAAATATTATAAGAAAAGTGATATATATTTACGAGACTATTTTTGAAATACCAGGCCATAATTCAAAAATATTCACATGTTAAGAATTACTATAGTACACTCCCAAGAAACTAATATAAATATCAGGCTCAAAAAGTTTCATAGGAATACATTTAAAATACTTTGATTTTTTAGACTCGGCATGATTGATTTTGAACAATTTAAATATCCACTTCAGGAAGATTAAGAACCCATTTTCGGTTTTTCTAATTTTAATTTTGTACTACAACTCAGTCTCTACATGTAACATAAAAACGAAATACAGTCGAGCCTCGATTTAACGAAAGCCTATTTAACCAATTTCACGATTTTACGAACTTTTCTGTTTCACTGATTAAAATGAAGTAAATAACCCCAATTTTTAACGAATAAAAAACTCAAATTAAAAAATTATTTCAGCAGCTGGAATTCTTTTACTAGTATGTATTAGAAGAAAAATTAATTTTTTTTTGGTGAAATCTTTTTATCTGGAACAGAAAAACTTCTTGTAAGCAGCAAATTTCAACGGGAAACGGGGAATATCATTATTATACTTTACTGGAGCAGATGAGTCATGAGTGTAATGTCTCGTGTGAATCTTGAGTAGGACAGGAAATCCCAATTCACAAAGCAGGGAATATTTTAAGGTTTTAACGATAATGACAAATTTAATGACAGACTGTCTATCTGTGAATCTGAAGTTGAAGAAATTGTTGATTGACGCTGAATATCATTGGGAAAAGGAAAGCGAAGCGTTCTCCATTCCATATCGAAAAGTATTGGGGCTTTGATGTTGAGATGCCTGAACTGAGAGGGAGCATCCTGGTTGGTGGACACGGAAGGAGCAAGGGGGTGTGGCTATGATGACTTCTTCGGAGGCATCCGATATAGTTGATATTGAAACTAGTATCAAAAGGGTTACATTTCATAACGGTTTACATTGTTTGGTAACTATGAAAACATAATTCTTTCTTATGCAGCAGGAAGTAAATGATACGGTATTTTCTTCTCTGCATAAAATTCTGGGGGAAAAGTATTCTTTTGAGTGAGGAATTAAAAAAGATTGTCAAGCATCTATTAGTCATTATTTTAAAATTTCCAATTAATTGACGCGTAGTAATTTATTAATTAATAGTATTTTTAGGCGTTGAATATAAATATATATATATAAATATATTTTTGTATAGTTAATAATAAATTTTCGAAAATGTAAGGGCGAAAAAATTGTATTTCGCTTAAATCCCTATGAAACAAATAACCCATATTTAAAGAACAAAATGTTCGGTCACGATGAATTCTTTAAATCGGGGTTCGGCTGTAATGTAAATTTTGTAAATCCAGCGTGTGTTCAGATAACTTTAACAGTGTTATGAATACATAGGATGGATGATTTTATATAATAATCACGATGTTTAATGTAATGCTTTGTTGGTAATTATAAACAAATAATTTTCATATCCAGTTTATATTTTTCGTTAGCATATTTTAAGAGTTATAAGACATGAGTATTATCAGTCAAACTTGTTTTGTGACAAATTCACTTCACATTGGTTATAAGAACCATATTTACTTCATAAAAATCATTCATAATGATTTATCCATTTATTCAATTTTTGAACAATCAATATTAAATAACATAAGTAGGTAGAGCGATTCAAGACTACCTTATTTCTAATTGGACTGTAGATTAGTAAATAACATTGCAGACATGGTACCTTCCCCGGGAATTGGGATCATATTTTAGTACGGCACCAAATAGGTAGATACCAAATGCCACAATGTAAACTGCTGTTTTTAAAAAATGCAACACAATGAAGGAATCATCAGAATTAAATGAAATTTAATGCACAAAAGACTTGTATTAGTACACATAAATGACGAAATTTTCAAAGCAAAAAATCAATATTAAGTGTCTGAAATCTGTATTTGGTGTAGCCACCACGCGCTGGAATAAGTGTTGCTATACGACGTGACATGGAGTCAAACAGATCCTGAATGTCTGCTTGAGAAAAAGCATTCCATATTTCTTGTATTCACAGCTAAAGTTCGTCTTTTGAAACTGCAGGATGCAGATCATGAGTAGGACGCCGACCAACCAAATCCAACACGTGCTCAATAGGTGACATATCCGAAGAATAAGCAGACCAAAGAAGAAGTTACATGTGTTGGGCTGAACAGAAGTCTCGAACAGTCTTTGCAACATGTGGGCGTACATTACACTGCTGAAAGATAGCTCCAGGGATGTTTTGAAGGAAGGCAATGACTTCGGACTGTAGCACTTCACGGATGTACCTGTTGCTATTAAGATTACCCTCAGTTCCCTAATGTTATTTTCTCACAAAAAGTGCAATAAAATAAATAAATATATACACAGAGATTAGATTATAGTCCAGATAACAGATAACACTAAATAAAACATTTTCTGAAAATTTCAAGTCAATATCTCAAAAAAAAATTCTGTAGTGAACTGTGCCGTGAAGAGAAAAATTGAAAAACAGTTTCTCAGAAAATGCATTTAAAGATTTTAATACAAAGTGAAAAATTTTCTACTATATATATAATTGTACACTTTTTAAACTCTCCATATTTATAGCTCAAGCTCTTTTTAGCTTCATGTAAAACTGATTTGGCCATTTATTTTACCCTTTTGTTGTTTTCTGGAGAATTTTGTATACTATAACAATTGTCGTTTTTAGCGAAATTTTGGTGAAAAATTGCAGTTAAGACAAATCTTGTACACAAAATTCTAATAAATATATTCAAATAATATTTTTTTATACAGTACATAAATAACATCTTTATCTGTGATAGGAATCAAAAAATATGTAATACTTTTGGAAGTTTTTTAAATATGCCAAATTTTATGCAAAAACTCAATTCTTTAAAAAATTAATGCTTTTTTTCCCATAAAAAAGCAATTAAGTACATAAATATATACACAGAGATTAGATTTTGATTCATAACACAGATAGAACTACATAAAACATGTTCTGAAAATTTAGATTTAGTATCTTAAAAATATTTTGTGTAGTAAGTTTTATCATGAAGAAAAATATTGAATAACAGTTTCTCCTAAAACACATTTAATAATTTTAACTCTAAATAATTACTTTTCTACTTACGAAACATTTTCAAAACTCCCCATATTTATAGCTTAAGCCCTCTTTAGCTTCAATTTTAGCTAATTTGGGCTTTATTTTGGCTTTTTGCTTTTCTTATTTTTTTAATAAAGAGGGTTTTG
>BMAV01004823.1:0-120765 GCA_019973955.1 Trichonephila inaurata madagascariensis
TTTTTGTATATGATAAGTCCAGGGAAAAAAAATCCTAAAAATTTTTAAATTTGTTCTCAACTTAGTATTGATACTTAGTATCAATTACATATTGTACCGTACTGATACATTTATAAGAATAGTATATCAGAGTAAATGTATATTTTATTATGTCAGAATACATTTTGTTTTGCTTCCTTTTAATAAAATTATAATTTTTTAAATAATTTTTTATTTTCGACTTTTCGATATGCTCACGCCTCCTGGGGGGCAACCTTTGAGAAGCACTGATCGACATGGTGAGTCTTTAGTGGCATCTGGCTTTTAGAGCCTACATGGCCTTTTTACGCCAATCATCATGGCCATGAGTGAGATTTACATTAACGTCGCACTATAAGGCAACAAGAGATCTATTTGCGATGGACCTCGTTATTTTTAGCATCCGTACAGTGACGAGGTCGACATTTAAGCTGGCACCATCCCCCTACCCTAACTACCACACCACATACATCAACGAGAGGGGAGTGTACGCAACAGATTGAATGAGAAGAGGGACAGATTTAACATGCATCGATTTCCTCCGCACAGCAAGTCTTCATTTGCTCCAGTACTCTGGAACTCATGATTTGATAACCACCATTCGGCTGCAGAGGCAAACAAATATATCTATATATAAAACTTTGCATGTTATAAACATGTTATGTGACACCCAATTTAACCCATTACTATAAAAATTCTTCATGAAATTCTTCTTTTAAATATATCACAACCAATTATATTCAAAAGAAATATTTTAAATATTTTGAGGAGCACAAGATAACAATACCCATATTAAAATTATTTTTAAAAATTTGTTTAATATGATTATTTGCGCTTGTTATCGATTATTTGGACTTGTTAATGATTAAAGAACACAATACAGCGTTCTACAAGTTAAAAAACTCTCCATTTTTATAGAGTTTTATTTCAATCTTTCAAATACATAAAAAAAGTTATCAAAAATTAGAACTACTTATATACGCAAAAGGTATTTTCTTATTTGAATATAAAATTAATAATTGATCTCGTAGAAAACCTAAGGGAAAATTTTTAACCCTCTTCACCTTGATGCTTAATTGACACTTCTAAAAAATTTTAATGGAAAAAGTACAATCTTAGTGAGTATTGAAAAAATTAATTTAATAAAAGATGAATACTTGAACTTCAGAAATAATCTCTCAATTAAATAAAGCATGTGTTTGACAGCCATACAAAAAGTACTCGGATATTTAAAAAGTTTGTATGTATTTTTATATTTTTTTTTTATAAATATCGCAAAACTCACCGGTATAACATTTTTCTTTCACCTTTGAAGACTGTAACAAAATCGATTCTCTAGTATCTCGAGGTATATTTTTCAACTCGAGAATTAAAAAAATTCAGCAAAAACATCTTTTTAATGATCCTTACATTCAAAGCCTTTTAAAACAATAATTTTTGAAAAAATATACATACGTAAAATTTAAAAACTTTATTGCAAAGCTGAAGAGCGGTGGCTTCCGTCGTATCTTTTCAAAGCAATCCAACTAACAGCAAAGAATTTAAATCGTTCAAAACATTTTTAAGGAAATTTTGAAAGAACAAATATATACAAGGGAATTCAGAATAATTAAAGTTTTGTGAAAAGAATTGATAAAATATGTTCGCTGGTGAACTATTTTTTTTTATTTAGAAAAACTACGAATATAATAATATTGTACTTCTTTTATATATAGCAAAAATTATATGATGTGTTATGTTTTAACTCATTAAGTAAAAAACAAATTATTTTTCGAAGAGTTCGTGAACAGGACCACTCAGCTACCCCTGCAAAATTTAACCCTTTAGCTACCGACGGTACTTATAAGTACCACTCACTTTAAAATTACATAGAATAACCATTTTTACGAATACTCTGACGATACTTAACAGGAATATTCTTTGAAATCCACTCTTCCAAGATATATGGCAGCACGGGTTCTATGATGAGTATTTTAGCGGGAAGGCGAATAGTTTTATAACAGAAATTGCGTTTTCTGCTGACATTTTGATCGGATTGCGAAGATTGTCGTTTTTGTTTCGAAAAAGTAGTTCATGTCAAAAGGTAAGGGTCTTATTTTTTTTTTGTATGTTAATGTAGACCTTAGAAAACGATTTGGTTATTTATTTTAAGTAAACAATGTATATAATTAATTTTACATTTGAATAACTTTGTGGTACTTATAAGTACCGAGAGCACACTGGGTGTGTTAGAGCAAGATTTTTTTTTCGTCCGTATGGCTTATTTTTGTTGTTTTGTAGAGTCAGCACTATAGTGCAATAGACTTGTGCTTTTTTTTTTTTGGCATTTTATTTAGCTTAACTTATTTATTTTTATTTTTATTTGTTGTACTTTACCGTATTCAAAAAATTTAAGCTTTGAATCTGAGCTTGTTACTTTTACCACACAATTAAATGAAAGATAGATTCTTATTTCACAAATTAATGACATTTTATTTATTTGTTTTATTGTAACTGAAATTTAACAATAGGAGATTTCAAGGTGCTATTATTATTATTATTTTTCTTGTAATGTCTGCATAAAAGAAGCCGAGACTTCAAGATGTTTTGGATTTATTACAGAACCTACCATATGAAATCAGTGATGTACTAACAAATAATTTTTCATATGAAAAAGTCCCAGCAAATAGTTAGCTAGAATTTTCCTTAAGTTCTTAAGATGACGATCAAGAGACTGAACAAGACTCAAGGGTGCGGTACCTCATGTTAAAAAATATTCCATCAAAAACCTCATTTAAAATGTATAACGTGTAATGAATTTTTGTGTATTAATGAAAAGAAGAACTGTTTCATTGAATATCATCAAGTTAAGTTTATGTGTAAAACCTGTTTTTATGTGTAAAAGTAAGCCAAGGTTGCAGAAATTTAAGCTGTCTTCAAAAATAAACATTTTATGCTATAAAAATATTAAGTGTTCTATGATTATTTAGCAATTTTAAGAGTTAAAACCACGTTATAAAAAGTCATTCAGTCTTTTTGTATTATGAGAATATTTTAGACTTCTATTGTGGACTGACGGTATTTTCCAAAGGTATCCATTTACGTTCGGAACCGTGATTTTATAAAAGCGCATGAAATGGATAATTTTCACGATATTTGGTGCCACTAAGATTAAAATACACATGTATACAATTGTTTTAAGACATTTTGACGAAAAATTATTTAAACACAATATTTTTGTGGAAATAATTAACTTAGAATAATTTTTTTCCAAATGTTCTCTCCTTTTGTGAAAAATGCTTCTATTGTAATAATATTTGCCTGAATACCAAGCTCGAATCTCTCTACAGAGGCTCAACTTCTAGAATTTTGAAATATATAAGAAGTGGGTTTATCCATATTTTTACGACAACAGGGGCTTGTTTTAAGAAAAAACGCCAATCATTATTTTTGGTGATTAAGCCAACTCTGAAAATAATGTGAATTTTTCAAAACTCATAGTTGAGCCTCGTAAGGTCTATTGAGCTATATACAAAACAAATATTATCAAGCATTTTTCACAAAAAGAAAACATTGAAAAGATTATTCTAATTAATTTTGCCGAAATATTAATATTTAAATAATTTTAATAACTTTTTTGTCATTTTTTCTTTTTATATACTGCATTCTGTCTAAGAGTGGCGCTAAATATCATGAAAATATCCATTCCCTTTTAAATCACGGTTCCAGGCTGCTCGTCAAATACTCATCTAATATAATTATTCAGCTCTAATGGATTAAATTTTCCCAGGGGTTTTTATTTATGTATATCCCTTAATTTTCAACGTAGTGATTCAAAAATTGCATGAAAAAATTGCAGTAAATCATAATGCGGTAGATAAGGGTTAACATAAGCCCCGCAATAAGATGGTCTTAGAAAGATGAGGCTTAAAAGTATCCAACCCTTCAGTGCAGTCGTAAACTTGCGACTTTTGACTACCCAGTCGGTATTGATCAATGGAACTTACAATTGTGAATATCTTTTTACCCTGAGTTTTATTTCTAAGTAATTTATTTAAAAATCCAGATTATGGGGACTTCTTAATTTTGAAGAAAGATAAAATTATGTGGACTTAACACCGAAACTAATAATTTCTTCTAGTTTAAAAAATACTTTTAACAGGACTTTGTCTGTGATGTCCAGTTGAATTTAATTTGTAGTAACTCTCATTGTTTTCTTACTAATCTTAACGATATTTAATAGTGAGTGTTTATTAACGTCACACTATAAATCAACACCAGGGTATTGCAGACAGAGCTCGTAATTTTGAATCATTGTCAAGTGTCAAGTATGACATCTGAACAGGAACTCCCTCTCTGAGCTTTCACACTACACCAGGGTCGGTAACCTTTTAGATTTCTGGCATGTCAAACCAATCTACCTATAGGATTCAGTGTACCCAGTAGGACATATTTGAAAACATTTCGATTCCAGCTATAATGCATGTGTAGAGTTAGAAAATAGAGATCAATAACGCAGATTTGCAGCTTTATTATATATTGATTTAGAAAAATATATTTATTTCTTCAATAAAAATAAAATAGTAGTAAAACTGTACAGATATTATGTATTTTTAAACATACTTATTAAAATAAGAAACAGACAACATATAATAGAAGTATTTCCCTCCATTATAGTTACATAAAAAGAAATAAAAATTTTAATGCGAAACCTAGTGCTTGCACCGCTTTATTTTCATATCACAGAACCAGGAGTGTAATTTGTGACTGTCTATTAGACACAATTCTGAGTATTCCGTTGTTAAACAATTTCTTTACGGACTCGAAATATTTTTCATTTGAGAAATAGTTTTTTTATACTTAGATATGTAGAATCAAAAGAGGAAAGCAGAGTACAAACAATTTTCTCTATTTAAATAATTAAATCTCTCCAGCAGTGACATTCTATTATTTACAAAACTGTAAGCTGCTTTGGGTTATTTTCAGATTTTTGTAATACCATAATTTACAGAAGATATTTGTGATTGGGTCCATTACCAATCTATCAGCTTCCATCCACTAAAAATTGACTAACTTTTAGAGTGGTGCAGATTGCCACTTAGAGTTGTACCGCGTGCCATAGGTTGCCGACCCCTGCACTACAATAATGGGAGGACGTTTGAACCACGACAGATTTTAAGTACGCCAAGCCCCACACCTCTACACGATTACTTGGGTCATCTGTGGCACTAGGTTCAAACTCTATGACAAGTTGGCCAGAGTGGAAAACTGACAGCTAGGCTATCACGGCCATTCGATAAATGATAGAAACACTTGGTAGATCTATCCACATTATTTTGGACATCAGCGATCCCTAAGTTCGAGACCATGACCTCTGGCATTGGACTTGGCTTCAAACCCTGTCATTTTAGCACTTTTAACAAACATGTATCCTGCCATTCCGGATATTTGCGTTCATATAAACCAGATCTTTTTCTTACTATATGGTCCAAAACAAAAAATGAGCTATAAATGTAGCCATAATTCAAAGATCAACACATCAAAGGATAATAGTCTTTCTATCCCACCACTCATAAGTCAGGTAAATATATTAAAAACACTATTCAGCTGCTACATTGATAGAAATGAACATCAATGATTCGACTCGCCATAAAATACATTGGCTGTAACAAAACGAAAAAGCATCGAAACCTGTCGCAGGTATGCTAATGCCTTCAACAAAGTTAAATGTCGAGACGGGTATTACACCAAGTTTACAACACCGCGGACAAGGTAGCTTCCGATGGAGGTCCGTATGTTAGGCGTCGCTTTAGAGAAAGGCGGACCACGCCCGAACCTTAAGCCAAGGGGTTGACGGATAGGCTAGCCGAGAATGTGGGTTCAGACTGCAACGATGAAGTGTTTGTTGCTACATCATTTTGTCAGAACTCCGGGTGGCCCCCATTTGTTACGATGGAATGGAAGTGAGGAGCAGTAGTTGCGCGCTTGATTGAAAGGCAGAACGGACTCTTTCCTGGGACCATTGCTGCAGTCATTATGGGTCGTCGTTCTGTGGATTCTTTTTTAGACTGTGGGGAGGATAATCAATTTGGGGTTTGGATAATGGAGGTAATTTAAGGTAGAAATAAATGAAGAATAAGGTTCTCCTTTTTTGTTTTGAGGTAATTATAGTACATGCGAGGTCGAGGAAATAGATAGAAGGAATTTAGTTTTACCACTGAAATATACAGAGATGTTGAAGATCTCTATTATACTTAGAAATAGTAATCCGCATTCTTTTACTTTGCAAGACATTCTCTTTTCTATATAGAATGGTTTGCGAGGCATAATTATTTTAATAAAAGTTTTTTTTTTTTTTTTTTTTTTGCTGTACAAAGTATAAAAGAGAAGATGAGCGGGGGAAAGCAAGCATGTAAATAGGTTTTATTAAATTTGGTTAACTAAAGTGTAAAAAAAAAGTAGACATATAATCATGAGATTAAATGCTGTAAAATCTCTGCGCATGTAATATGCAAGACACACTTATAAATATATATTGCTATTTTGCAGAATTTTAGAAAATACGAGTTAGGGAGAATCATTTGATAATCAGAAGCCAACGAAATCATGCATAAAACCATTTTTAAAAGGTATTTCATATCCATTCCCTCCGCCTTTGGGACTTTAGCTGCCCCAAAAAGATTTAACAATACACATCACTGCTGGGGTGGGTTTTCATTGGTCTAGAGCTCGAAATCATGACTCTCGAACCATGCGCTTCTGACCATGTCCACTAGGCTACCACGGCCACTTAAATTCGGAATGTTACTATTAGATTACTGATCTTTTATAATCTATTGCTATAACATTATTTGCGGTAATTTAAATCATAATTTTTATCATTGACCCCACCTCCATACAAATAAAAATGCATTGACGCTAAAGCTACAATACGACTTTAACCTCATAAGTACCACCGGCGTATATATACGTCTCGCTCAACCGGTGCGTTAAATGACCCGGACGTATATATACATATTTCCGAAGTACGATCTTTTCTGTGCACTGATATCCATAAAATTATTCCGAAGGCCTTGGAATACAATAAAAGGACCTTGACAGTGTTTGCGAAAGATTTATTTATATCGAAAAGGATTTCTTTATTTATTCACATGCACCGAAAAAACATCACATACGCAAGCCTACCTAGAAAACAGAGGCATTGGAGAGTCAATCGCATAACTTAATCAGCAGTGAAACTGTTATTTATATAAACCGTACAAATAATCAAGATAAGTGTCAATTTTAGTGAATAATTTTATATGTGACAAGACCATGGGGTCACTGGTAATTATTAAACTTGTTCTTAGTATTGTTAAATTAATTATATAAAATACACTGTGCAGTACTGATACATTTATAAGTGTATTATTATATCAGTGTAAAGAGTGAATTTCATTTCGCCCCTTCGTAGAGTTATCACGCCCTTTAGAGAGGCGCGCCTCACAGTTTGAGTTTTAATCAAATAAAGTAAACTTTAAGGTAATCTCAATACTTTTCATAAAATAATCGTTACCTTTTATTAGAAATACCATCAAGTCAATTTCTTATTTTGTATAGATTTACATTATATAAATTTATGAGAAAAGTTGATTAAGTTTGGTTGCAGGTTATAGAGTCTTAATAAGCCTTTGTACGCCATTGTATTCAGTGATTACATCCAAATCATTTTTGTATAATTAACTAATCCCACCTAATAGTTTGAGCATTTACGATCTATAGATAATTCACATATTGACAGAGGAGGTATGAAACGGATTTACTAGCTGAAATTTGGCCATTTACCCCTTAAGCAGTACAGTTATAATAAGCTAAAATGGATTTATTAGATTTCCGAGTGAATTAGATGAACAGACTTGCCAACTTATGTCCGGAAACTGGAAAATCTAGGGATTCCTCAAAAGCCCTTTTTGAATGCAATTACATTAATCTTTGGCAATATATAACTAAATTGCACAACTAAGTACACAAATTAGAAGGAAAAAAAATAACCAAGGCGTGTGGGTTTCTTTTAAAGCTTCATAGTTTTACGAGTCTATTTGGAATATTTATAAGAATATTTTGGTGTTTCGTACACAGTGAAACTTTCCCACTCTTTTTCACAAAGGGTTTTCACACAACAAATCATAAATCTTACACAGATTTTAAGTGTTAAGTGATACGCCTTATGTATGAGCTGTAAGCCTTGGTGTAATCCGATTAAAATTTTTGTCAAATCTTATTACTAAGTATACATGAGATTTTTCTCATTTAATTAAGGGCATTCTTACATTTGAAACAAAAACTAGCCTATAACCTAAACTAAAGTTTGATTAACACTTGAAGAATGTATACCGACTTTTTCATTTTTAATTTATATGCATTTACATATTTGCATGTGCATACATTTATTCTTATGTATATGTATTATGTGTAATTATTACGTCATCCATATATTATTAAATATATTTGTTGTATTAACATGATAGTAATGAAATATAAATCTTACCTACATACTGTGCTTGAAACTACTATAGACTATAAGTTTCTTTTTACCGAATATTTATAATTTAATCCTTACATAAGCTCCATACGCCTTATGCATAAATACATTTCCAATAAAACCAGTAAAACCTATATGGATTTATTTAAAATTTTTTTATAATTTACTAACATTGTGTAAATCCATGGCCAGCGCTGTCGATTCACGGGACATAATCATGCTACCACTGAATGAATGAATACTAACGTCGCGCTGTTCAGCTATTTGAGAGCATTTGGTGCCGGACCTAGTAATTTTGAAATAATGTCAAGTGACGAGGACAACACCTGAGCTGGCACTCGCCAACTTTTGCTAGGGGTAAACAATCCTTCCCCCGATGTTAACGCGAAGGAACCCGTAGTGGATCTCAAAGTTTAAAACTACATCGGCCCTACTACAAAATGATCTTTAGTACAATCGGAACTCAAGTCCATGATTTGAGTGCAAAAACATGGGCTGGAACCCCGGCTGGGGTTTTTTGATGCAAGAATGTGAAAATTTTATGTATATCGAGGAAGGGAAGGAAACCGTAGTCTTGGGGGCCCATGGGGCCCCCCAAAAAAGTTAGATTGTAAATTAATATTTAATTATCCCCAAGGTGTTCTTCCTCAAAATTGGGGGTGGAAAAACGAGCCAAAAAAGGGTTCACCGCATGGTAAAAACACGGCTAACGATAGACGTCAACGCCCTTTTTAATGATGTATTTCGGGGCCTCGATCTGCCCGCGACGGGTGGCTGAAACAACAACAATAATATTTAATTATATAGATTACTATAGTTTGTAAATGAGTGGAATTAAATAAAGAACGTCATGAATGCATGCGTGTGTTTTAATAACTGCTTGAGGGAATAGCAAATTGTAAATTTCAAATCTTAGAACACCCTAGCGCAACATTGCAACACTTATGCTTATAGAGGATGAATTAATTCTTCGTGTTATGAAACTTGATCCAAATATATATGCTTACATATATAAAAAAAGCAAAAGTGAAATGTATAAAGTTACAACGATATCTGTGAGTTTCATTTTAAAAAAAAATAAAATCTATGTGAATTTAAAAAAGTTTTAAGCTTATGTGAATAGAGAAATATTTTATATTGTTACTTTTTATGACAAATAATATTAATAAAAACAATAATTTAATTTCTTTCATAATATTTCTATATAATGCACAAAATTGTTAAATCTCTACAAAAATTATAAAAATTTCATAAAGTCGGTTTATGGGAACATCAAAATGCGGCCCCCTTTCTTACATTAAATTTTCTTTTGCCTCTAATGGTAGAAAGTTAACTGGGGTATACAGTAGGTCACACACCCACATACACCCCCAATACACACAGATCTACCCGATACTTATATTTTCGAAAATACAACTTTATTTTCTTAATTATCTTAGACAATAATTCATATCTAATAAAAAAAATTTATGAAATATTCATTAAAATATATAAAAAAATAAACAAAATATGAAATTATATAGTCACAAAAGTCTACATACAGGACAGCAACCAATTTTCAAAATTAATAAGCAAAATGAAATTTTAAATTTTTTTAGGACCTTTTGAAACAATAACTGCCTGCATTCGGTTTGGCATTGACATAAAAAAGAATATTCGTTTCCAGGTAAAATTCGGGGCCAGGCATGTTCTATGGCCTTCCTCTGAGTTTCCTTGCTGGTTTGCTTGTTGCCGAACTCTTCTATCAACTTTCCCCCCAGGGTGTTTGATGGGATTAAAGGGTTTGGGGCTGTGGGGGGAATGCAGTTGCTTTGGCGTGCGGTAGAGCAGCCATTCTTTAAAATCTTAGCTGTATGCTTTGATCGGTCTTGTTGAAAAAAAATTTGTCCCAAGTCCCAATTTTGGACCGATGGGTGTAGATTGCTTTGCAGAATACAAGATCCCAAAATTTTTTCATGTTGCCATCGATGAACACCAAAGTCCACCCAGTTGCCGCCAACCCCCAAACCATTTAATACCCCGCCGGCACAGTTGGGGTCAAATTTTGGGGTTCATTGGTTTTGTTTTTTTTTCCCCAGACTTTTCCGGGCTATCACTTTCCAAACAGTTGAAATTTTCCTCATGGTGAATACAACTGTTTTTCCCAAAATCAAAAAACCTTTTCAAGGTTCAGAAGAAAATCAAGTCTCTTCTGTTGATTCACAGAGATGAATGGGTTTTTTCTGGGAAAATCTGCCATTATAAAGCCTATCAAAGAATTCTACGAACAGTTTCTAGATGTACTTTTTTTCCCCTTGTGGCCAATTTGATCAGCCCTTTTTTGGGGCACTAATTTTCGGTTTTTTTTTTCACTTTTCTTACTATGGCTTTGCATCACGATCACTAAGCTTGTGTGGACGACCACATCGAGATTTGTTAAGCACATTTCCACACATAACGAATTTTTTAGATTGTTTGCTAGTTGCCCGAGGTTTTTACAATTTTGGCAATTTGGGAATAAGATTTATTTTCACCTTCAACTTTACGATCAGATTTCAAGTTCTAAAGATTTTTCCCTTCCTGGCTCATTTTGTTGAAGTTACAATGTTGAAAACGCGGAAAAAAAAAGATTGAATATAGAACAATACGTGTCACCTCAAACTAAGGTGATCTTCGAAAAAAATTTGTATGCAAAATTTTTTTATCAAATTGAGTGCATGCAAATTTGTGACGTACACGCTACACATTTCACAAAAAATTTCCCCGTAATTTTTTTTCAATTTTTTATTGTGAAAAACTTTTTTTGCTGAAATTGAAAGATCGATATAATTTTCAAATTGAAAATTAATGTTTTAGAGATAACCCTATTTTGATAGGTGTTTTGAGACTTTTGTGACTGACTGTATATGGTGTTAATAAAAAAAACATTCAAAACGCATGTCATAACTAGTTTTAAAAAAACCCTAACTGGTTGCATATCACGTGCAGAGTATAATGTATGCATCCTAGATTTTAGGGGAGGTTCGAACAGATCGTAAGATGTTATTTGATAAAAATACATTGATTTTTAATACAAAAATATTGTTATTTGCTTAAGGAAACAGAAGTTTTCTAAAATAATTTCTAAGACCTGAACCTGACAGACCAATTTCCTTTTTTAAAGGTCAAAACAAATACCTATACGATAAAATATTTCTCATTTAATTAGGTTTAGTAAAAGTTAACAGACCTAAATTTTACTTAACAATTTAGGGATGTCAATCTTTCACTTCATAATTTCAAAAAAAGCATTATAGCAAAAAGCTATATAAAAAACAAACATAGCATTGTTATTCTTAGAATCTTAGAAGACATATAAGCTCTAAATTAAATTTGCCCTTTCTTTTTTTCCCCCGTTTTTCCCAAAAACATTTTACATCCAGTTTTACTTAACTTATTCTGCCTGCTATCACGAATCCCCATCCATCAAATCTATGTTTAAAATGCTCGCAGGAAAAAAAAATACAGTTGTGTTTTCCCTGACACATTTAATGTATGAGGTTATTAAAAGAAAAGGTTTTTCTGCTCTCTAGGGAAGGTACAATGACATGTTAATTTGCTCTTTAAGCTTATTTTTGTACATATGTAGGCTTAAGGTGCACTTTTAAGCAGATATATACACATGTATTCAAATATGAATACCCCTTATCGTTAATAGACCTATAATATTTCACAAAAAGTACATATATTTGTGTAATACTAAGTACAAAATCCAGATAAGCTTTCCAAAGTAGGTATAAAAATGTCGGTACTTACGTATTAGTACGTCGACCTTTTTCACCAAATGCCGTAATATGGAGCCAATAATGGGAAAACTTATCTTTGCATGTTCGAACATAATAATCTCGTTTATAAATTCTTGTTAATTTTCTCGTATTTTTTGAGAAAAATTATTTGAATTTGGGACCAATCTTCTGTGAAAAATATTGTGGTGGAGTTATTTCCAATGTTAAGGGTCATGTCCTTCCGTCAAATAAACGGGTACAATATCTTCTTAGAAATAGACCACTGCCTGAATGATTTTAGACATCTGAAAAAAACGTAATTGTTGAATGTTTTATTTATTTGAAGTTTAAATGTTTTTGGTACTTACGTATTATACGATATCGATAACTTCATTAAATGAAAAAACATCACAAATGCTGTGATACGTAGCCAATAGTGGAAACTGTTCCCTAGCGTGTTTTCACATAATTGTATCCGCACATACAAATGCCGGATTAGCTGACGTCTTTTGTTTTGGCGAAATCGTTCTGTTTTTTCGTTAAAATAATGAAATTTAAGAAACCAAACGTGATTTCAATTGGATGCACTTTTCCGTCTCACCGGCGCTAGCAATAATGTCGCCAAAAATGATATAGTCGAAGCCCAATGAAATATTCCCTCTGGTAACCCCTTAACACTTCATTTTCAAAACAAGTCGCGGTCTTTTCCTACGAGTAACGTCTTTTTTTTATAAAACATCAAAAATGGACAAAAACCTATAATGAGAACTAACATTTATAAATATTTGTTATGTGATTTTGTGTGTGTTGTAGAGAGAGAGCCAGTAAAGCCTGCTTAGGGAGATTTGCATTTGCGAAACGGAAAAGTACAAAATTTAGTAATAACTAATAACTTAGAAATAACAAATAAGCTTTGGCACCAAATCTTCGCCATTTTATCAATCTACGGACTAATACGTAAATACAAAAGTAATACTATTTTAAATGCGAAATAATTTAGTACTTTAGGTAAACTATAACATTGTTGTAAATTACTACAAAAATAATACATACAAATCGTACATTTTGTAAATGATTTTCTAATATATAATATGGTCTTTAAATATGTATCATCATGTCAATTAATAAATTCACTAAATAATTGTAAATTATATCATGTATCTAAAATACAACCTCTGACAAAGTTCGGTGAATGAAGTCAGAACGGCTGATCTGGCAACTCTGGTGAAACAAAACGCTGCACATGCGTAGTGGCAGGTGTTGACCATCTGTCCCCACCGTTATTCAGTTGAGCGTCCTTTGTGTTTCGTGTAAGACTTGTTTTAGAAAGTGCTTGTTTAGTGCGTTGGTTCTTTATTGAGAACAGGAAAATGAACGAACAAAAGATCAATGTTAAGTTTTGTTTTAAGCTTGGCAAGACACCGAAAGAAACTTATGCGGTGCTGGTGCGTGTTTAGGAAAATCAGACACTGTCCATGAAATGTGTGAAGGAGTAATTCCTCTGTTTTCAAGAAGGCCAGGACAGTGTTTCTGACAAATCCGTAGAGGAAGATCGGCTACCTCCGTCAGTGACGAAAACATTGAGAAAATGTGTGTCACCTTTATTGATACACAAATAATTTCTACCTGAAGGAACGACAAAGAATGCTGCAAGGTACATTAAAGTTTTGAATCGTTTCATGAAACGCCTACGCATGGCACGACCCAGTTCGCACAACAAGATTCATGGTTTTTTGTTCATAACAATACAACACAGCCAATATCGTAAAACAGTTCCTAGCAAAAAAGAGGATGGAGAAAATTGAATATCCTTCATACTCGCCACATCTCAATCCTTCAGATTTCTTCCTATTCCCATGAAATGAAAGAAATTTGACGATATCCCTGACATCCAACGAAACGTGACGAGACTTTTGAACTCCATCCCAAATGAAGACTACTTGCAAAGTTTGTGACGGGGCTTTTTATCGGATTTTCACACTAATCCTCTTGGGGAATCTTTGGGACCAGAATGGCGTTATTTCATATCCAATCCTCTCAAGAATAAACCACGATATGCAGATTATAGTTAATAGATATATAATGGAGCTTTAGTATTCGCGTGGTAGAATAGTAGAATAGAGGAAGTAGAAAGAAACGTGAGATGCTGATCGCCTTGAGCTGATAGTAAGACATTGAATATAGAAACAATTATAAAATGGGCTTTAGCATATTAAGGAATCTAAGGCAGATAAAGATTCTTAGGATAAATTATCATAAAGATAGTGGTTAGAATTCTAGGTGCTATTTACTTAGAACTTAGAAATACGTTATATCGCTCCTGTTTGCATCCCTATAGTAAGACTTGTGTTGTTTGGATCAATATATTGGAATAGTGATAAATTATATTTATTATGGCAAATTTGGGGGATCAATTCTTTCCTCCTACAAATCTATGTCGCGTAGATGAAGAGATGATATCCTCGGGTCGGGGGTATCACAAGTTTCCAGGACATGTATAGCAGATCTCGACGCTGCATAGCTATGGGAGGTGACTATTTCGAAGAACAGTAAGGCAAATTACACATTATTATTTCATTTACTTTAATGTTACAGGACTATTCATCGAATTTTATTACCAGAAGTTATATTAAAGAACTAATAGAATAAAAAAACTCGGAAATATTTTAAATCAAAATTCCTTTAATAGTTCTTTTGCGTCTTATTTAGTAGTAGTATTAATACACCATATTATGTAATAAAAATATTTCATCGATTCATACAACATACTTCGTTTTAACCGGTTTTTAACAAATCCCTTAGTATTAATTAAAAAAAAATTTATCAGTTCTCTATATTCTGTCAACAAGAAAGTATTAAAACATATAATCTATTATATTTTTATTAACTGTTCTTAATATATATCATTTATATGAAAAAAGTTTTAAGTTCTATAAATCCCAAACTAGTAATCAGAGATTTCTTTGACAATAGTTTAAGTTTTCAGATTAAATGAAATTTTGACTTACTTTATTCTAGGCTGTATCAGTCTTTTTCATAACTCTGTCCCAGAAAATAAATATTTCTTGTAATAAGAAATAAATCCATGTCTTAATAAATAACTTTCATGCAGCCACTATCTGACGCCCCGTTTGTTTGTATTTGGTTTGTTTGGATTAACTTTTGTTTGATTTGCGACTGTTTATTTGATTGATTAACATGGTACTTGAATTTCTTCTCCTTTAAGCTATTGGCTCAAATGTTCAGTTATCGTCCAAAATGTGAGAAAGGAGAAAGTGCTATTAAAAACGAAATCGTTCTTTTCTTAAAGAGACTTTGATACCTTGTTTTGCACGAAATAGCTATTTAAAGTAAGTTGGCGTATTCGAACTTTTCGCTGCAATGAGAAATTTCATAAAAGAATGCTTTTATAATTATTCTCTCTCTCTCTCTCTTTTGAGTAAGATATTTTACCTAAAAAGTCCTCCGAAAAAGCTTCTAAGTCATTTTTCATGATAAAGCCGGAAGAGCATGGAAATTTTTTTTTGTTTATTTTATTTCTCGCATCAGAACACAACAATAGGCTATTGCGACGGATTTGTGAATTTCAACGCAGCCAGACAGAAAGTTTGGTTTTATCAGCATCATACACGTACGAAACAAAGGCGATTAGTAACACAGTCACAGCTGCCTAGTGGTTAGGGCAGCGTTTCTCAAACTGAGGAGCGCACCCCTTTGGGAGACGTGATTACTCTACGAGGGGGGCGCGAGCATATTGAAAAGTCGAAAAAACAAAGATTATTTAAAAAAAATTATTAATTTGATGAAAGTAAGCAAACAAGATACATTCTGACATAAGAAACAAATACACATTTACACTATAAAACCCTTATAGATGTATCAGTACTGCGCAATGTATTTTATAATTAATTTAACAATACTAAGTTAAGGACAAGTTTAATAATTACTTTGATCCCATGGGTTTTTTGTCAGATATAAAATTACATACAAAAACTAACACACTTATCTTGATAATTTGTGTGTACAGTTTATAATTAATCTCTTAACTGCCGATTAAAAGATATGTGGTTCGCTCCCCAATGCTATCGTTTTCAACGTACACGTGAGTATGTGATGTATTGGGGAGGGGGAGGAAAGAAAAGAATATATAAATAAAAAATCTTCTGAAATAAGTAAATCCTTCGCAAACAATGTCAATGTCTTTTTATTGCATTTCAAAGACTTCGGAATAATTGCATGGATAACAGTGCACAGAAGAGGTCATACTTCGAAAAGACGTATATGTACGTCCGGGCAATAAACACGTTGGCTGAGTGAGATGTTTATATACGCCGGTAGTACTTAAGTGGATAAGGTCATATTGTAGCTTTAACATCAATATATTATTGAATTCAATACATTATTATTGTATGGAGGGGGGCGCGATGAGAATTGTGATTGAATATTGGGTCGCAAGTTTGAGATGCACTGGGTTAAGGTCAGGGACGTCTTAAGGCATGGGTTAACTGGGCCGAAGCCAAGGGCCTCGGCCTCAATGGAGCCTCGCCTAATTCTCAGTTCAGCCTTAAGAATCATATTTCGAATAATTTCAAAGGTCAAGTGTTATTTTTGGTTGTATTCTCCGAAAAACAGAATTTTGGACTATATGTCAACTGGATACAGGTGATGATCGTCGTCCACGTACAGGCCTAGGCCTACCACTCTACACCATCCTTAATACTTCAGTCAAAAGAGGGCAGTCTGTCGATCTGGTATATGCGATGTAAATCATGCATATTTATTTGTTGCGAGTTATTGTTTGTACGAGTATTTACCAGCGTATTCTACGTACTGTTTACTTTTATTTTAGGTTTGGTTTTAAGGGTCATAGGTAAGGCCTACATCTGTGTAGGGGCCACAGACCTACTTTTTAGTAGGGGCCGCCCAAGGCCTCAAGAAGTCTTATGACGTCTCTGGTTAAGGTCACTTACTTGTGGGTGGTCTGTCGTGTGTGAGTTCGAGCGCAGTGCCACTGAAGACCCGCCATGCATAGGTTTGATGTACGTTAAATCTGTCGAGACCATAAGTCCTGTCATTGGTGGGGAATGGCTGTTTGGAAAGGAGGTGCCAACTTAGGCATCGTCATTTGACCGTGGCTCAAAGTTTCAAGATCCGTCACCTCGTGTTATTTTACATTAATAAAAACTCACTCTCATAGCCGAGTAGTTCAGGCACAGAATCTGTGACCTGCAATGTTTGACAACAGTCGCGTGTTCATATCTTCATTTTCCTAAGGACTCGCCATGCAAATCTTCCTTAAATATGTCGAGATTTAGATTTATCACGTCAGCGGACGTGGAATGAGGAGAAAAGGATTGCTGGTCCAGGTGTCGACTCACTTATCCAACTTCATCAACTCAAAATTTCCGGTTTGTTGTGCTGTGAAAGTTAGGAGAGAAGAGATGCCAGCTAGGGGTCGTCCTCGTCATTTGACCAAGGTTCAAAATTACGAGTTCCGTCGCCAAAAACCCCCTAGGCTGAATAGGCGACGTTGTTTCACCATGCACAGTTTGGGAAAAAGTGATAAGGTATTGCCTGTTGTTACAAATAGACAACCGGGTGGGTGGAGTGTTTATCAACTTTGCACTCTAAAACAACACGATATTATTTCGAGGAACCACTTAGTTTTAACCACGGCTAAGTGACGAGGATGACACCCGAGCTGGCACTCCACTCTCCAAACTTCTCACCACCCTGAGCCATTTTAAATTTGCCCCACTTCATATCCCGCCATACATAGCGAGTCTTCAATTACTAGAACTTAAACTTGGGACTAGAAAATACCGTCCATGAGTTCGTGACCATGATCACGAGACTACTGCGGCCAAAAAAAGGGAAGTTTATTTCAAATTAATTTTTAGTTTTAAACCCTTTTGCATTTAAACAGAGAAAAAAAAATTAAGTAAATTTCCCTACTTTGGTCAAAAAAGAAAAATTTTTTTTTATATTTTTATTGAATAAAAATTAAATAATATGTATATACATATGACAAAATCAAATTGGTGAAAAAATAAAAAGCGCTTTCCTACTGATTTTTCGAAATTTTTCTATTTTATTTTTTATATAGTTTTGGACTATTTTTTTTGTTTGTTACTATTTTTCATTCATTAAATTTAATTTTTCCCAATAAAATAGTATAGAAAAAAGAAATAAATTCTCGAAATGGGCCCACCCCAGGTGGGATTCGAACCCACGACCTTTGGATTAGAAGTGCACACGCTATTTATTGCCAAGGGGAAAAATGATTTTTTTTTTATATGGGGGTTTTACTATTATTTTGTTTTGACTAATTTTCATTA
Source organism: Trichonephila inaurata madagascariensis (assembly GCA_019973955.1). Taxonomy (NCBI): domain Eukaryota; kingdom Metazoa; phylum Arthropoda; class Arachnida; order Araneae; family Nephilidae; genus Trichonephila; species Trichonephila inaurata. Next base: position 18,600 of record BMAV01004823.1, read on the forward strand.
ATTAAAAGAATTAATATTCAAAAAAACTGTATTAATATTAATTCATCAATTTTAAAAAAAATTATTTGAACTTGAGTGGATGAATAAAAAATATTTTACCACGATTAAAAATTTGAACAAGATAAAGGGCCCTAATATAACGAAGTTTAAATTTCCCAAAAAAAATTTTTTTATATGAAAAATTGTTATATAGAGGTTCATTTTTAATATATTTATAAGCCACATAAAACAAATTTAAATTCATAAAAAATATTAAATTATTCAACCTTATTTAAATTAAAAAATTTTTTTTTTATATATCTGACCCATAAAAAGAAAAAAAAACTAAAAAAACAAAAAAAAAATGTCAAAAGAATTCACTGTTTTTTCAATAAAAAAATAATTTTATACAAAAAACAATAAATTTTTTTAAAATTTTTATAATTTGGCATGGAAAATTTTAAAATTCATTTTTTTATAATTAAACACGGGGACACGGAAAACCCAAATGAGGGGTGAAAGAAGATATAGAAGAATTTTTTAGTGCGGGCAAGGGGGTTAAAGGGTTACTTGTTAGATAAACCAGAACTCTTTTGCTATCGGCAGTTGGGATCTAAAAAAACCAGTTCAAGATTTATGACCAAAAAATTTTTTAAAAAGAGAATAACTTTTTTTGTTTTAAAAAAGGGAGAACAAAATCCAAAAAAAAAGTTCGTTGTAAAAAATGCACTTATAGAGGTTATTTTAGGAAAACGGGGAAAAGTTCGGTTCCCCGGTGTTCCATACAGAAAAATTCAAAAAATAAGTGTTTTTTTTTAAGGGTCGACTGTATATATATAATAATATATAATAAAATAATTTTTAAAATTAAAAAATTTATAATTAGGGGGAGTGTGGGGAAATAATCGTAGAAATTTAAACAAAAAAAAAGGGGGGTTTGACTAAAAGCATTTTTACTTTAAAAATTTTTTTAAGTACAATACGCCTATCCGGTGGCTTAAAGGTAAGTACAAAACATAAATTGACTCCGGTGGAGTCATAGGGATTTCTAGATCAAAAATGTAGAGGGTAAAATTTGATTTGGTCCTTAAAAAATATCCCTTAATTATCAAAAATTTCCCCCTGGTGCTCGCGGCAATGAATCAAGGCAATATTTAAAACGAGAATTTGAATTGAAAAAAACCAAACTCACAATTTGGAGGGGAATTGTCACCAAAAAAAACGGGTTTTTTCCCTCTGGGAACTTTGGGGGGTCTGCAAAGACTTAGTTGCTAATATTAGCCTTTTATTGCAAAAAAAATCTCTTTTTCTGCAAAGACTTAGTTGCTAATATCTAGCTTTATTGCAAAAGTGCCATTTTAAAAAAAAAAAAGAAAAAAAATTCCAAAATTTTTTTTAACATCTATTGTCCCACCTAAAAAACAGCTTTTTCCTTTTAAACAAGAAACCTATGGACATTAAATGCAGATATTTTCTTAATGTTTTTCTAAAAAATAAATGAATATAATTTAGTTGTTTTTACAAGAAATGCAGAAATAATTTTTCTAAGGAATGTAAAGGAAGCAGAACAAATTTGCTAGCTTAATAAAATGATTCACTGAACAAATATTTGTGCAGATGTTGATTTTGCACACGCTTTATTATCCTTTGTATAAGAAGTCGTATTGCATAAATATTTGAGTTTTGCTTTATACTACTTTCATATACGAATGAGGGGAGAGAGTCTTAGAACAAACAAAACAAATTTTAAGAGATTCTAGAATACACAGATTAAAAAAAAAATAGGGATGTGTGTCAGTGTACGGGTGCAAACGAAGTGTTAAATATAAAAACACAAGAAATAGACACAAAAATAAACATAATTTACTTAAAATATTACTGGGAATATTTACAGCATTGTCAAAAGCTACAGAGTCACCCTTATTTCTTGTGGAGACATCTAACCAGTTAATTGTAACTGACGAGTATACACGTCATGGGAAAGTTGTAAGATTTTTGTGTCATAACGAGTTTACTCGTCATTCGTAAAAAGTAATGACCATTGCCATATAAAACATATTCTCAGATTTTAAGATGCTTGGAATTTTTCAAAGCCAGGCCGGAGTGAAACGAATAAATGAAAAATATGAAAAAATTTAAGATTAACTTATGCGTATATATGTATCCGGGCACACTGGCTGAAACAGTGTATAAGCTCTCATAACGAATTTATTTATGTGTGATGATAATATTTTTTAGATGTTAGCCTAAAAGGGGCAAAGGTAAAAATCGGAAAGTTGATTTATCATAAGGTTCCTTCAGGTGTGGTCAGCCATGGGACAAATGCGTGCCGCCGACCAGGCACTGAGCCCATTGATAGCTGCTGGCCAGAAGGTGCCTATCTATCGAGTAGTGTAAATGCCAATTGTTTTGCTATTAGAACCATGTGCTGACACATTCGAATAATGACCCAATGCCATGCTGCCTAAAGAACAGTAATGTTATTGGGACCGAAAGACGAGGGGCTTTCTGATTATAGGACTGTGATCCCTCTGAAGCATCTACCTCAAAACTTCCTAAGTGTCGATGATGGTTCTTGACAGTCAATTGACCTGTTAAGACAGGTAAAAAATATGTTGTCAGTAAAGAAGGAAGTGAATCAGTGTGTGTTTAGGTCCCTCAATCCGGGAATTTCGACGGTCCCGAAAATTCATAGATGTCCATAAAAACTTACGGTTGGAAGGACCGTCGACCTCATGAACTCACAACCAAGCTAAATTACTTTATTATTTTTAAGCCAAGTGACCAACAGCTGGAGGAACCTAGGGTAATTTTATAAAATAAACCCATATTTTTTATCCAATATCTTAACAGCGTCACGCTTACTCTGGGATTGAGGAGTATATTCGTCATCGCTTTATTTTAGTGACACAAATAGTTGCACATTATCAAATGGGGGTGACACAGTTAACTGTTTAAAATGCTTAATTTTTACGAGTATTTCTTTAACTTCTTTGAAGATATAGCCACCCAAATGTCCACTGTGCCTCCAAGTGTGCAAGAATACTTTACTTCCTTAAAAGAGCTATTCAATAACTCCATCGAGAGACGTTTCTAAGTGGAGTAAGGAAATATATATATTTTGGTCAATGATATTAATAAATGAACAATCTTATTTTGCACGTCTATTTCTTCAGTTCTCTTCCACAAAGCGTCATTTTCTCCAACCAAAAAGTGTACTCTCGCTAGCAGTACCACATTCTAAAGCTCATTCCATTATTTCTTGAATTCTTCTGATATTTGCACAATTGTGCCCTTTTGCGACATTGATTCGTAATATGTATACTTTTACACTGTTATACTTTGTACTAGAAAATTCATACTGTTTGCTTTATAAACAGCATCAGAATGCTTATCCAAATTAATTTAATGATTATAATATCTATACCATCTTAAGCAAAAATCAGTGATTTATTGACTTGTTTAGGCCATAAAGCACACAGGCCTAGCTGCTGTGTAAATTGAAACAAATAAATGTTTATAATCTGGATGTCAGGCGAAGAAAAGAAGAAAAAAGTTTAACTATTAGGTAGGTCAAAAATAAGAAAATATGGATTTACCATCTTAAAGGAGCGTCCTGGTCTTAGCATATCTATGGGAGAGAGCAAACACTCTTAAGTGTTTCGAAGTTGTTTATGCCATGCTCGCTTAAAAATCTCCTAAAAGCAAAAATCATTGAAATTACCATAATAAAAATTTAGATGCAATACAAGCACCGATATTTATCATAATTAAATCAATCCAAAACCATTTTCACAGTGTAAATCCTTTCATCAACGTGAATTCACTCTAATCTACTAGAACTACAGCTATCTCTTTTGGCTTCTTATTAAGTATTACTTCTTGAACACACGGATTTTATTGCTTCTAATAAAGATAATTTCCTAGAATGATCCTCATACACAATAAGTCAAACTTATTTTACAATGCGACAAAAGCGTTGATCCTAAATAAAATAAACTCATATAGGAAATATTGTATAGGTATAGGTGTATATTGTATATTCCTATAATTCTTAAGTAGTAATACGTATATGTATATAATAAATTTGAGATCTTCCACAGAATAGTTTATTAATACATCATTTACTAAGTGTCTTTCATAACAGCTAATTTGTTTATCTCGAAATTAAACCAATTTCATTAGCGTCTTGATTAATAAGTGACTTAAGATTCTTGCAGTCAGAGATTAGTAAGATTAATTACTTTGGTGGTATTACATTTTAATTCATTTGTAATAATTATTATAGTCATATAATAACTCTCTCTATATATGATACAACTGTGTACACATAATTACTAATATGTTAGCTAATTTAATTAGAATGGTTAGCTTATCCACCTTTATTCTATTACAATTACATTACGTAGATTAGATTTTCAAACTATACAAGCCCATATATAATCATTATTCATATACTAAATACTAAATTGCCATAAATGTAATTATTTTAAAGATGAACAATAAATAGAAGTACAACTAGATAGTATAGGTGAAAGTTGAATGGCGTGTGGTGTGTGTGTGACACAGTAATATATTAGAAAACTCTCAGGAATATATAGATACGTTGAGAGAGGGAGAAGCCTTTTATAGTATAACTAGACTTATAATAATTATATTATACTCGATTAGAGATGGATGGTAAGATTCATGAGAAGTTTTGTTTATGTTATTGTACACAAATTCCATCTGATACATTATTTGCAAACATATTTTTAGTATTAACCTCTTGACATACAAACAGTAAGCCCCGGTAGCCCAGTGGTCAAGGTATCGAATCATGGAAGGCATGTCATGAGTTCGGATCCAGTACCACTAAAGACCTGCCATGTAGGGCAGCGGTGCACATTAAATCTGTCGAGAGCTGAAACGTCCTCTCGTTAGTGTGGTGTGGTAGTTAGGAGAGGGGGTACTAGCTCAGGTGTCATCCACGCCACTTGACCTTGGTTCAAAATTACGTGATCCGTCGCCAAAAGCCCTCGTGCAGCTGAACAGTGCAACGTTAATATTGACTCAATCACTTGGACATCCTTATAGATTGAATTTCCAATAATTTTTTCTGTCCTGATCAAAGGTCAGCTAATCAAAGCCAGTACGCCTCTCAATTCTAAAGCACTGTGAGATGTCGAGGCCCACCACGCAGAAGATCTAATGTTCATTAATCTGTCGAGGCTCAAGGTCCTGCCATTGGCATAGTGCGGTAGCATTGAGAGGATATGCTAGCTCCAGTGTTGTCCTCGTCTCTTGACCATGGTTCAAAATTAAGAGATCCGTTTCCAATAAATCTTTCAGATTGCGGCGTAAATTAAAATCAAAACAAGCGAGATGACGAGGTCAACATCTGAACCTACATACCTTGGCAATAGTTTTTCCTTATGACAACCACTCTGTTAGACGGATCTTTAGTTGAAACAGCAGTCGAACATGCGGCTGGACTTAAACATTGCTGGTAACGAGCTAGATGCCATGATTATTCTGTTACCACCATTATCGAGTGACTTCCTCGTCATTTGACTGTTCCGAAAAATCACGAATCCATTCGCAAGAGCCATGTAGTTCTGGAGTGACATTAACGCAAGCTAAATCATGGCTTCACACCACAAACTGTTACAATCAAAACCCTGCACTAACCAAAGCCATCCACCTTACCTCTACCCCTACTGGAAAAGTAAATCTAGTTTAAAAGAAACGTATCCTGTGCAAGGATATTTTTGCAGAAAACAAAGGCTTCGGGAAAAATCACGTCCACTCATATCCTTAATGGACTCTTCCATCCACGTACCACTTCTGTTGTTCCAACAGCAACCGGAAACTTGCCGGTCAAAGGGTAGAAAAGGGGGAAAAAAGAGTTTACAGAGGGAATAAAAAGTCCGACTTCTTGATTTAAAAAGAAAGAAAAAGTATGGGTAAGGCAAACGCATCACGTAATGGAATGGAAACGTGAGTTTTTGATCGTGAGAATAGAGAACAGATAATATAGGAGAAAGGTTTGGCGAAGTAATTGATCGTAGAGTAGTGAGAGAGGTTTTGAATGATGCAGTTATGGTTCAGAGTAAGCTTTTAAATGTCATGGTAATTCGAGTAGTAGTTTGAATTAAAGTATACAAAGTAAATATATGTGGTGGATATATGATATGTGGTACCAAAAATAGACTGTAAATAGAATAATATTTTTTCAAAAGTAACTAGTAACATATAATATAAAAAGATGAAACTGATAACACAATGTATCAAAGTGCATGTGCATTCGTTATTCTTCAATATGTATCTAAATAGACGTATTAAATAGAATACGGATCTCTGGTAAGAGATCAGAGAAAATGTGTAAGCCCTTTAAAATAATTAAAGCCCAAAAAGCTGCATATATATATATATATATATATCGTGGCCAGTGTTGTTGTATTTTCGTTTATTTACACAGAAAAAATCTTCAGAGTGGACGTTCATCTTTTTATTAACTCACACATAATGTAGGTGGACAATTCACAATTGAATTTCACAGATTTTTGATAAGAACACTAAAGCAGACACAATAACAAAAGCGACAAGCAGCAGCGGCATTGCTCAAGATGAACACAAAAACAGAGAAAAAAGAGAGCGATCACACAAGAATTTTGCTTTGTATACCGGTAGGGATAAACGCGTGATTATTATGTAATAGTAGTTCTGATTGGTTGAAATGGGCGGGACAGGGATTTCGGATACTCTAGTGATTATCATTAAGATTAAAGCGTTTGTTTTAAGCTAAGGAATTAAAGCTTGTTTAAATATTATTAAAAAGAGTTAGAGTTAAAAGCGCTAGAGGGAATTATTACATTTATATATAGATAGATATAGATATACATACATTTATACAGTCGAACCTCTATAATGCGAACTTTTTCCTGCAACCAAGAACATTTCACGGTTTTCTTCGTAAAATAACCTCCCGATAGCGAAGTACATTTTATATATTACACACTTTTTCTCTTGAGATTAAAATTTTTTCTCTCCCTATTTTTTTTAATATTTCTAGACTTTTCAAGTTATTCTCACTTTTCACACATATTATCGTAATCATAAATCTTGAACTGGTTTTATTAGGTGCCTAACTCGCCAAAATCAATAGAATTCTGGGCATTTTATCCTAGAAGTGTAACATTAAACCCCATTGTCCAGTTCACTGGAAACATCTTCGATATCCCCTTTCACCCTCAGTGGGTCTTATGTCCTTGAACTAGTCTATTTTCAATTGCAGTTTTAATCTATCGTACTGATAACTTTGTTTCTTGTAGCTCAAAAAATGCCAAAACGTAAGTTCTTGAGCATCAAAGAAAAAAATTTAATTTTTTAGGAAGTAGATGAAATTGTCAAAAAACTTTTCTTGTAGTTTTTTTTTTTCCTTCTTTTTCTTTTAATAGGTAAGATGTGAGATAAATATATATATAAATTTACAAAAAGGTATGAATAATTTTTTTTAAATATACTGTGTTTCAAAATTTAAATTTGTTTTATGTGGTTTATAAAGGAAATTGAAAGATGAACCTCTATAGAACGAATTTTCCATATAACGAGCTTTTTTTCGGCATTTAGTGACTTCGTTTATAAAGGTCCAGCTGAGATAGATGGATATATATTATGAATTATATTCCTAATTAAGGGGTTCATGATTGACTTTAATATGAATTGCTTAAAAAAATTACCTTCCATAGAATGCTATAGTGTACTTAAAGTATCCGACTACGTTCGGAACCGTGATTTTGCAAAAGTGTATAAATAGATAATATTTTTTATATTTAGTGTCACTTAGATTAGAAAATGTATATAAAATTGTTTTAAGAATATTATTACAAAATAAAAATGATTTAAGTACAATATTTTGATAAAAAATGAGCATAGAATGACCCACTTTCAAAATATTCTCCTTTTATGAAAAATGCTTCTATTATAATAATATTTTGCCTGTATAAAGCTCAGACCTCTGTACAGAGGGTCAACTAGAATTGTTGAAATATATAACTTTTAGAAGTGGGTTTATCCATATTTTACGACAACAGAGGGGAGAAATTTTAAGAAAAAAACGCCGATAATTATTTCAATGGGTGGTAACTCTGAAATTAATGTGAATTTTTCAAAAAAAATAGTTTAGACTGTCTGGAGAAATCTTTAGTTTATAAAAGCAAAATATTATTATAATAGAAGCATTTTTTATATAAGGAGGACATATTTTGAACAAAGGTTATTCCAAGTTAATTTTTTGCCAAAATATTGTATTTAAATAAAAAAATTTTGTCAAAATGTCCTTAAAACAATTTTATACATGTATCTTATCAAGTGACACTAAATATCATGAAAATTATCCATTTATGCGTTTTCTTAAAATCACGGTTCCGAAAGTAGTCGGATACCTTAATTAATTAATCATGATTTCTTGAATAGAAACCAGTATTAAAGTGATACATTTTGTTGTATGGTTATACACCAGAACTGTAAAAACTCTTTTGATACAGATTTAAAGTTATTACAGTGGCGTTAGCCGATTGGCTATGACCATAAGCTTTTTGATTAGCTATAATCAGCTTGATTCCATTAAAACCACGTAGGCATTGTACCCGAGTAGTCATGGGCATGAACTCGTGGCCGTGGTTATTGAGTCGTGGACTCTAAATGACTGTCACTGAAACCTGCCGTATATTGGAGCTCAAACATATCAAATCCGTCAAGGTTCAAAGCCTTTTCACTAGCGTGGTGGGGAGTTTAGAGAGAGGCTGTCGCTTCAGGTGTCGTCCTTATATCTTTATCGTGGCTCGAAATTAAGAGGTATGTTGCCAACAGCCCTCGTGTTGCTTAAGATTGCGACGTAAATAAAAAATCAAATCAAATCTATCAAAATTACTGTTACGAGGTCTGGTTCAAGTAGAACCATGTGTGAGTGAGTGAGTGCGTCTCAGATTTCTCATTGAAAAATAAAAAAGTTATAATGATGATGTACTAATCACTTATCTGTAGCTCAGAAGAATGCCACGTATAATCTTGTCATAGACTCCTAGTACCTTAGTGGCCCGGAGGTCGCAGGTGAAGTTTAGGACACCGAATCAACAGACATTGTTGTAAAATTAACTAATTTTATTTTGGTTTAATCAGTTAATCAATATTTAGAACAACACTCGTCAGATTTCTCCTGGGTCAACTATATTCCAGTCTATAAAACTTCTTCTCCCTTTCACCAAGACTTCCGAAAGGCACCTCGCTATTCTCACTTTTATTACAGAGTAACGACTAACTCTAATACTCACTTTGCTAGAGTTTAAATATCACTCAATTTACCATAAAATCTATACATAGAAGGTGGTTTTAAATGCAAACAACATTTAAAGAAGTATTTCCCCTAGAGGATTAGTGAAAGGACGCGAATAGGACCCGTCGCAGTCCTTTTCAGCTGTTTTTACTTACAATAGACTCAAAGATCCATTGAATAGTGTCATAATGTCTCGCTCAACGTGATGACTTTGAATACCGACAATCTATATTATTTTTCTAGGCCATAAGTCTTTAGTGAAATCAGGACTAACATCAACTAACTGCGCAAACTCAACCTCACGATTACTGACACTTAGCTATCACGCCTAATATCAATTTACAAATTCTTATGCAAACTGCTGGCAAATACCAATCGCAAATAAAACAAAATTGAGATTCCATTGTAATGCGTCTATCCGCGAAACTCTCACTAATCCCCTTGGGGAAATTGGTTTCTTTTAAATGTTGTTCTATTGAAAACTTTCTCCCGAAGAGGACGCTGTTTATGTAAATGAAGGCTTATATTTAAGCATTAACTTTTACGTATAAGAGAGAGAAATTAGGAGTTAGGTGAGGGACTGCGGTAGCCCAGTGGTCAACATATCGGATCATGGCAGGCATGTCACGAGTTCAAGCCCAGTACCACTAAAGACCCGCCCTGTAGGGCAGCGATGCACGTTAAACCTGTCGAGAGCTGAAAAGTCCTCCCGTTGGTGTGGTGTGGTAGTTAGGAGAGGGGGTGCCAGCTCAGGTGTCGTCCACGTCACTTGACCATGGTTCATAATTACGTGGTGCGTTACCAAAATCCCTCATGTAGCTGAACAGAGCGACGTTAATATTCTCTCACTCGCTCACTAGGAGTTAGGTGATAGAAGTTAGTGATTGAAAATTAGTCGAAAGTGGTTCGACGATTAATTGAATAATACTTTAAGTTTGTTAAACAACAATTTAGTCAATAAGTTATAATTGTATAATAACAACCAGACATCGGATATCTGAGAAAGGAATTACGGTAATTTAAGACCGTAAGTAATCAAAGAGTTTTAAGCCTAAGTTAATTGAATTTTATCAATTATTAAGAATCCTTACTACCGTGTAGTTGCTCCTGTACTTTATAGAAGTGTGCATTTCCTACCCTGGGTTGTTGAAATTTAGTAAAGGAAAATAAATTATAATTGTGTTCTGACACTATGGCTGATCTTCATTCTAAGTCCCAAACACTAATGAACGGGGCGGCCCGTTCATTACATCATGTAGGTTAGAAAATAAAGATAGATGTACAGGTATTTAATAACATGCACATATATACATTTCTATATCCCTTTGTATCGAGTAACTAAACGTGTATTGAATTACGGAATCCACTTTAGGCTTAGCCAAAAACTTAATACTTTGCTTATGTATACCCTGATAAATTATTAATAAAAACACAGATTACAATGTTTGGAATTATATACTAGTATTAGGTGTCTTTTTTCTACAGTTATAATTTCAGGTTGCAGCATGTGAAATACATAATTTTACCTTGCATAACAGCTAACAATGTCCCTTCTTCCATAATGCTTGTTTTCTTTTTGAAGAATATTTCATATTTCTCGAGAGAGAGAGAGATATTATATGCATTACACAAAGGTAAATACATTAAGCTTTGAAGTAAAATTAGTTCATATTAATCTTGCATACATCTTTTTATTGAAGCAGATTAAAGCAAACTAAAAAAAATTAAAACAATACACTAACAAATAAGTTATTTCATTCTAAATGGTTTTTAAAAATGATGTTTTCTTACTTTTTAAAAAAAATTATACTGAACGACGAAAGAAAATAAAACTCATTGTTTCTTAAGGCTAATTGTTATTCTCACTATAATTAGAGCAAAATATAAGAATCCAGGGTCTTATGATGGAAAAAGAGATGCAAAAGCAATCTTCTGTCATTATTCGACAGCGAATTTCAAACATGTAATCCTCTTTCTCGAGAAAAAGTAAAGGGCTAAAATACTCAATTATAACGTGTTTAATGAGTCTAATTCTATCTTGCAAAGCGCTTGTTTTCACATTCATAATCGGGTTTTTTAAGGCTCGTAATCTTTTGAGTAATAACTTCTAACGCTGTCAACTGCATCTATTCCAGAGTTTTCAAAAACTGTCTCGTATAATTAGCTCATAAAAGGAGAAGGTTATTTTTGTGTTTTTTAACCATCTTATTATAAGTCTTCTCGGCAATAAAGTTCCAGGAAGAACAATAAAAAAAAATTCTGGATGTGTTTCTCATTTTCTTTATATTTCTTCGTCAAGAATGTCGAGAGAGCGAGCTAAAATAAAAGCGTTAAAACAGTAAAGAAAGTACTTTTAGCATGAAGCTATTTAGTCTCTGATTATTAAATACCAAAAGTATAATTTTGATCGCAAAAGAAAATGGTACAACGTTCTACGTTCAAATTAATGTTTCAACAAGCTAAAAGAGAAGAGAAAACAAAGGCTGGAACGTTATATAAGATTAATTTAGGGTGGAGGGGATGGAGAAAAGGACATCATAAAATAATCTCCAATTAAGTTTTTCTCATAGTTTGGGTTAAAGATGAAAACATCTAATTTCAAAACGGTTTAAAATTAAAATATTCTTAATTGAATTCCTTAGAGTGCTTTTACTTTTAAACATGCCACACACACACCCTCACGAGTACGGATGGAAATTAATTTCTTCTATAAAATTTAATACTTTCGAATTATAAAAGCGAAACTATTTAGACAGCATTTTTTCCCCTTGGTATGAAAGGCAATTTATTTAATTTCATCCCTAAATCAATCAGAACTGTGTGCATGTTCTTCTTTTTTCCTTTTTTCTTTTGGATTAGAAAATTGGTTTTGCAAAATTAGTTTTGTGCTTGCCTGTATTTGTTATAAAGGGGATTAGATGACAAAAGAGTTTATTTGTTGGAGTAGCCATTATTTGAAGTTTCCATAATGGGAGTGATTTTAATTCAGAAGAATTCTTTCTTTAAAAATTTTTACTAACCAGCATAAAGAAAATTTTTATAAAAGCAGAGCTTATTAAATTTTAAATATTAATGAAATTAGTTATACTGGTAACTATAATTAAACATGCTTATGCCAAATCAATCTATAGAATAAGTGACTATATATATATAAATAAACATCACACAAAAAATTAATACGGAGACTATTCGTGACTGATCTCGTAATTTTGAACTTTGGTCAAGTGACGAGTACGTCACCTCAGCTGGCATCCCCTCTCGTAACTACCTCACCACACCAACAGGGAAGGACATAGAGCCCGGGCAGATTTAACGCGCATTGATCTGCATCTAATGCAAATGACATTAGATCTGCCCATTGATCTAATGGGCAGTTAGACCCATTAGAGGGTATCTAACACCCGTGAAGACATCCTCTACACGGCAGGCCTTCAGTGGCACCAGGACTCGAGCCCGTGAAACTCCAGTCACGAGTTCCTGACCACAGCAACTAAGCTACTATACAATTTACCATATTTTATTACCATTACTTCGACCAAGGACATATGCTCGATATTACTTAAAAGTCTCGTAGTGGTGGTTCCTATATAAGCCAGTAACAGCCTCCGTACTAAAGTGATCATTTTGGTCTAGTGGTATGTTACGTGCTTGCGGATTAGAAGGTATCGAGTTCTATCCTCCTCATTGGTTACCCGGACATGAACTAATAAAACGCAACCTTCACGCAGGTGTCGTGGGGCCATCTACCCGCGCAAGAGCAATCAAAAGCCGTCAGACCCACTTGACGCAGCAACCAAAGCCATCAGACACACTTGACGCAGAAATCAAAGCCGTCAGACACACTTGAGGCAACAGTATTAACTCCCATGCTCGCCATAACAACTATATCGTTCATTCCCCTATCTACCGACTGACTGGTGAGGAAGTAGTGTAGTGTGGTTCCTATATAAGTCAGTAACAGCCTCTGAACTGAAGAGATCATTTTGGTCTAGTGGTATGTTACGTGCTTGCAGATTAGAAGGTATCGAGTTCTATTATCCTCATTGGTGACCTGGACGTGAACTAAAAAAAACGCAACCTTCACGTTGGTGTCATGGGGCCATCTACCCGCCGCAAGAGCAATCAAAAGCCGTCAGAAACACTTGACGCAGCAACAAAAGCCGTCAGAAACACTGACGCAGCAACCAAAGCCGTCAGAAACACTTGACGCAGTAACCAAAGCCGCCAGAAACACTTGACGCATCAAACAAAGCCGTCAGACACACTTGACGCAGCAAACAAAGCCGTCAGACACACTTCATGCAACAGTATTAACTCACATGCTCGCCATAACAATTATATCATTCGTTCCCCTATCTACAGACTCACTAGTGAGGAAGTAGTGTAGCGGTGGTTCCTATATAAGAGAATAACAGCTTCCGATCTAAAGTGATCATTTTGGTCTAGTGGTATGTTACGTGCTTACGGATCAGAAGGTACCGAGCTCTATCATCCTCAGTCTCAACAATTTATTGAAATAATAAACTTTAATTATATTTAGTTATATTTTTCACTAGATATATTTTCATAAATGGTTTGTTTTAGCTACTTCACATAAAATTCACAACAAGAAAGATCTGAATTAATTTTAACATTAAATAGAAGTTTAACAGCAGACACTGAAAGTTTATCCCTTTCCAAATACTCTCTATGATTGAAGAAACTCTCTCAAGTAGAGCAGATGCCCTCACGAAAAAAAAATTCACAAACGTCATCATTTTAGAAATATATATATTTCAGCATGAAATATCAATCTTTTAAAACACATCAACGACTACTTTTTACGCCCCTTCTGTAGTATGTAATACTTTTTTCAGAACTTGAACCACAACCTGTCTCATTCGGTTTTGAATTATCTGGTTTAACAATGTACGTTCATTAAAAATAGGCCATTCATATTTATGGGATCTTTCATAATTTCAATACCAACATTTACACATTCTTTTAAATTAAACTAGTCAATTTCAGTTCGTAAATTCCCCACTGAAACTTACTAACTTTATCAAAAATGATCCTCCACAATTCTATATAACTATTGTATGCTATAATTATAAACAAAAATGTACCCTTCGGCAGAATTTTTGTTCCTGAAATGTCATTAGTTTCTCTTAGAAAGCATAGCATTTCTAGCAGAAGATAGAATAAATTGGGGGGAGGGGTTCTTTCCTAAAGTTGGCAAATTAATTCTTAATGCATCTGAAATGTTTCTCTTTAACTACAAAATTGCCTTCCAATTTTAAAACTATGTAATTAAATATGTAGGGGGGCCCAAAAAATACTATGTTAACAGTTTTTTTTGTTTTAATTTATTTTAAGGGTAAAAAAATTTTTTTTGCATGAAGGCTAGAGTAGTCCTTGGAGTATTAAATACATTACCCCCCTTTTTTAAATAAAAAAGGATAATTTTTTTTTTTTGCCAACAAATTGTCATCTTGTGCTGCTCTAAGTAAGCAAATCAAACGCTCACCAATATTTTTGTCTAATAGTTTTTCCTGGGTGAGTTATCATAAAGGTTAGCGGATAGCAAAAATGTTTTCCCCCCTTTGGGTTTAACCCTTCGAACACAACTTTATCCGATGCACCCCAGCCCCAGAAGAGATAGAAGGGAAGGTCGAGCGAAAAAAAAAGCAGACAAACGGTTACAGATTAATAGAAAAAACAACATAGTTAGTTTAAAAAATTTGAAACATGGGGGAAGTTGAACACGTCATCTTGCCCCGGACTGCCTGTTTAAAAATATTCGTTTCTATTTCCATGAAGGAAGTCGATTAATTGACATTTATTCGTGGTAATATGTAGTATTTAAACTAAGTTACTCATAAATATTAAAGATAAATGATATATCTTGCCTGTATCTGTAGCAGAGCTTATTTACACATGCATAAAAGTTATATCGGGGCAGCTGTAAACAATCAAAGCTTCACAACTGACACAAAAGTGGCGATTTCAGCTTCTCCATACTATTGTTTAACGAACGGCCAATAGGAGAGCCAGTAGTGTTCGGTTGATCCTGCTACCTAGCCGAAAACGAAAAAATTAAGACATTCGTTATCTTGCCTCACACTTCATCTTGCCACGGTCTCCCCTACAGTTGTAAGAGAATGTTTAAAAACGCGATGTCGAACATAAGAATCCTAACCAACAGTGCAGTTTATCCAATGGGTTCTTGGGGATGGCGCCCAGGGCCCAGAAGGGGCCATATAAGCTGGACTTAACCGGAACCAAGAGCCTCTCCTTGGATCCGACAGTACCAAGGGAGGTTGTAGATCAGCGATACTCAACGTGTGGCCCAACGAGCCTCTTTAAGAGGCCCGGTCATGACCCATTGCTCTGAGAAATTCTTTTATTTAAGACATTGTATCAAAAATTTGGTTGGTAATTCTTTGACATACAAGAAATTAAGTATATCAATTTTGCTTTTTTGCTGTTGATGTCGTGTAAGGTCGCCCCCCTTGGTTGCCCTTCTCCTTGATTATCAGCGTGAGCTAGAGGTGTAGGAATAAATGAAGAACTAGAAGCTGACATGATCTTAATATGACTTTATTAAGATCTTTAACATAAACCTTCAACAGATTAGATAATAATAATATATGGGAGAGAATCTACGGAGGATAAACACACAATATATATAATACCGAAATAGCGTAACCCGGACCACTATCAATAACAAACTCACCTAAGCTCAATTATAATTCTATCACAGATCCGAATATTAAATAGTCACTCCTACCTTAATGTCGAATGAAGTAGCGATCAAACTGATCTTAGTTGAAGTTGCGTCTCACAGGAGTAAAATGGTATGCGCCTTGACCTAAGGGCTCTCTAACACGGGTAACTTCTGTTGGCTGTCACTTAGCCTTTCAAAAACTCTTCGCACTTGAATCACGAACTATAATAGCATTCCCCAAATTGCCACACCGCTTACTCTAACTTCTGATATTTAAAAGCTTCCTAATTTGCATCTTTCCTTCAAGCTTCACTTCTTGGGTTTGGTTGAAAAAGAGTTGCTATTAATTCTGGCCCCAAAGAACCCAAAGGACATGTTATTGGAAAGACGCGTAAGCCGTCACAGTCGTACGGCAGAAAATTGATATTCTTTTTCTATTTGTAACGGTTACGGTTAGTGAGAACAGACAACAGTGGATTAGCGACAATTTTATGGGTGGAACTAATTTTGCTTGTGAACAATCTCTCATACCTAGCAAGCGAAAAATATTCGTATGATTTGTAGGTTGACTGTTTTGTAGTGAAAAGCAAACATGGATCAATACTTATTTGATTTGTCGCGAAAGTGCTGTACTTAAGAAATACCAATGAACGGGAATTTTTTAATAACATTTTCTTTTTTTGAAGAGGTGATAAATAGGCTTTATTGAATATTCTTTACAGCACCAACAAAGTGTTTCGTCTGTAGTAATGTCACAGTAGTAACAAAAACATCCAAAGAAATTTGTTATTGGTAATCATATGAAATCGTTTATTGAGATGCAAAAACTGTGAGGGAGTGTTTCTTAAATTATTTTAATTTAGTTTTATGACGAAAATAAAAAACATAAAAAAAAATAATAATTAAAAAAGAAAGCAAAACAGAGGACTTATAATATTTTGATCAATTTCCTAATTTACTAAATTTCCAATGTTATCTTGATCTCAAGTATTTCTACCTCCCCTCTTTTAACCTCATGTTGAGGCCCGCTTGAAATGGCTGACCCGCAGGAAAAAAGGATGAGTACTCCTGACGTAGATCTTCAGCGCCTAAGGCTCAAAATGAGCTTAAACCATCACTGGCAGCCAGTCAAAGAATTCTCAAAATCCCTGACATTTTTGAGACCCACTAAGAAAGCAAAATTTTCTGGGTTAATCCCAAGCATATGGTAAGCAAATAAATATCATATATTCATGGAAATATAAAAATATATCACAGAACTTTGCTAGACCAATTGAACAGACATATAAAAAGCAAGGGGTAAGTTTTAGGATCATTTAAATTTTAAAAAGTTAATACCTTTTTTTTTTAAATTATATTTATCCCCTTTTTCAATGGATTTTTTCTTTGCTGAGTTTTAAAGTGAGACCTATTTCTTCCTGAAGAATCAATATATAGTGAATTTACTGATTTTTACTTAATTTCAATGTTTAATAATAATTGTTTTTTTTTTAGAATAGTAATCGCCTTCGTTAAACTCCAGTTTAAAAAATAACTTTAAATAAACTTTTAAACTTCAGTTTAAAAAAAACTGTACAAAATTAGTATTTTAAAACACTAACTTTTAAGGGGGTAACATAGATTGAGCAAATATTTTTTCTAGCTTCTTAACTCTTCCTCCTGCGTAAGAAATTAAGCATTTAAAAAATTATTTGAAAATGCAAAACTTTTAAACTAACGGATGTCCGAAAAGTGTGACTAAACTTCCAAAAAGGAATTTAAAACAAACAAGCAAAGATATTCACTTTCGGATTCTGGATGTTCGGATGTTCCAAAAGAAAATATCAAAGTTTTTTTTTCTTTCATTTTTATTGCACTAATAGTTATGCGAAATCTATCGGGTCTGGTCATATCCTATGGTCATTCTATGAAGCAATGTATGATCAACAATCTGAATGGACACTGTAATTCGACTTTTTATTTTCTCAATGTCACTTATTGAAGATTGGTAAATAATGTAAAGAAGTTCAAAAGGTGTTAAGTCTAGAGATCTAGGTGGTGATGGTATTGGACTTTCTCTTTCTATATATCGCCCAAGGAACTTCTCTTTTCCAAATTCCAGTGTGATGGGGCCCATTTGCGCACATGTGTTGCATATTTAAGTTCGATAAACCATGCTACAACTTGCGCTTGTTCTTGTAGTGAAGATATTATGAAACTAGAATGTTGCAAAATAGGGTCATTGCGTCATTTAGTTTGCATTTCAAGAAACAGAAACTATTATATTTTCTTTATCCAAAGCATAAAATCGTAAGTAGAAATCTTTGTTTGCTTATTTTTAATTCATTTTTGAAAGTACTATCATACTTTAAATGTTAAATTTTGTGCAGTATAAATAACTAAAGCTCTTAAGAACATATATTAAATAACTAGTACAACAAGCATTTTATGCAGGAAAAATTGATGTTTACCGTATTTCATTATATACACTATATTTCATTATTTATGTACAGTATATTTGTATGTGCAATGTCCTTAATCAGAGTATCAAAACAATTTGTATATACTGAATTTTAACAGTAATTTTAAGTGCTCGTTTATCGCTAAAATTTTACTTTCACATGTAAAAATAACAAGCATTTCTTTCCCCTTCAAATATAATAGGTTTGAAATAAAATGTCATAAAATGTAATAAATTGATTCGAAAGCGAAACAAATATTAACACCCTAGAAGAAATATTCAATTTTTCACAAACACTTTTACCAATGTATAAGGGAGTTTACAGTTAAATTCTATTAGAGAGATACTTTATCTAAGTAAATGAAAATATAAATAATTTTATAAGAATAAAATAAAATAATAAAACTCATAAGTAGTGCATACAAAGTATTCTAATTTAGAATATCATTTCAAATGTATTTCGAATGATCATTATCATAGTTATTAAGATAATGATTCTATGAGCAGTCTTTTTAGGTTTCATCATTAAATTATTTGTTCAAATAATGCATTCAGTATCTATATCAAAAGAATATTTTTTTTATCTGAGATTATTTTTAAATTGTCTAAAAATAGAGCAGTCGGAAAACTTTTTCCAACTTAATTCCTTATTTCTATGTATACATTCTTTGTAATTAATATTATTCAAAGAATCTTATTTTTGATTTAGTTCTTTTGAAGAAAGAGACTCCTTTAATGGAATCAAATTATACATAGTATTAAGTATAAGAGAAACATGAATAATTATATAGTTTCAGTTTGAATTCAAGTAACCATTAGAAACTTTTATCGTCTTAAGATATTTTCGAGTCTTTTTATTTATTTTTTAACTAATTACCCCTTTAAAAATCTTTCAGTGGAAAAATTATATATATTCCAGCCTGAATGTTTCAAACTAATAAGAATAATTTACTTCTAAAGGTTAACTACTATATTCGTTTTTGATGGGTTTAATTTCTGATGGTTTTCAAGGGTTCAGTCTAATGAATTTTTTCTTTGTGAAAAATTGAGGAAAATTATAAATAATTATTTGATTGAGCTAATTAAGTAAAATAATTCATATCAGGAAATGATTCTATGCATAATTTTTAAGCCATTTTTTCCTAACAATAGATTTTTATTTTGTAATGACTTTCTGTAAAAATTTAATTTTGTTAATAATAAAAACTTACAGTTTATTTTTGAATCTATTTTATAAAAAAAAAAATTGTGCTTCACTGACTAATAATTTAAAAAACTATTAGTCTAAGCTACTTACTTTCAGTTAAATCTTTCGTACTTTTACTAAATTTATTCTAAAAAGTTGATTTTCTTGTGTCTTTTATTTTCGAGCAGTTCAATGATAATTTTTTAATATGAAATATTGGTGATTATATCTCTAAATAATGTTTCTTATAAAATTCTCTTTCAGTAGTATTCTTATCTTGAATGTTACTTTAAAATAAGAGAGGCAAAAGCTATTTTTAATGTATCATCACTTCTTTGTAATTGATATTTTATTTTGCTGCTAATTATTCTTAAAGAAATTTCATTAGAAATTAAAAAGTCTAATACATTAATAAACTAACCATTACCCGTCCGATTGCTATCTTACAATTATAACGAAAAATATTTTGATGGTCCTCGCCTCTCAAATAAGAAAGGACTGGACTTGAATTTCTAAAGCAAAAGTATATTTGTTATTTACACTCCTGTAACCTCACTTTCGGAGTAGATTTCCTGAAACCCAACTTTCAGGGGATCCTTACACAGCAAAAGCAACATGCTTGCCGAATAATATGTCTGTAAGTCTAATTGTTTGAAATTGGGAGCTTTTTATTTGTAACACACCCATAATCCCGTGAAGAATCCTTGGGAGAGAGTTGTTTTTCGCGAATCCTGTTCTTATAGATTCTCTACTCCACAGAAGAAACGTGCTTGCTAAATTTCAAGTATGCGGGTGTAAAAGATCAAAAACGAAATTTTTATGAATAACGTCCCCGTAATCCTCCTTAAAAATCGATTTTTACAAGGCGCATTTTTATTGGGTTTCATCAAACAAAAGGAACATAGCTGACAAATATCAAGTCTCTAGGTCTAATAGTTCCAAAGATCTGGAAATTAATAAGTGAGTGAGTCGCTTAAAAATATAGTTGGATGTATTAAGAAATGGTATTTTATAAAATAGATAACTCTGTATGAACACCATACGTGTGTCTGTGTCTGTGCGTGTGCGTGTGTGTTATCGATTTTAATTCAGCGTTATAAATTCTACTATTTCGAATATATTTCTCTATTTCTCATACACAGACATTTGAATTTAATGTATACAAAGTTATTCCCATTTAATTTATTCTTTTCCGCAACATAAATGAAAATATTCACTCGAATAATGACAATTTTTATCGAAATTTTCTTAATTCATATTTGTTGCATTTCAGAAAGTCCCATTACTGCAAAAGATAAGAGGGGAAAAAGTGCACTTAGCATTTTTATAATTTTCAAAGTAATCAACGACTGCATTTTTAAACTTCCGCTGCAGAAAGGAACCCTCCAAGGATTGCAGTCAAAGTTATCAAATGCTCTGAAAGCGCGGGCACGTGCAAATTTCCTGCGACAATCCAGCCCATTCGTTGCCTGGTTTTGACAACTCATGATTAATATCAATTCACAGCAGCAAAAAAAATGGGCTCTCAGTCCCCTGAGGTAAACCGAGGGCTCAGAAACTAAAAGCCAAAATAAAAAGAGATTGCCACCCTACCATGAAAAATACTTTAGGAAAAGAAAGTTCTTTGGTCGTTGCATTGATGCCTTTTAGTTCTGGTGGCACACAGCAATCAAATGCCAAACTCACCGCGTAAGCCATTTTTAAATGGAATCGTGAAATTCCTGTTACCTTAATTCTTTGTCACCTTTGTAACGAAACATTCGAAATTTAAACGTACTTTTTCTGGAAAATATACTAAAGGGCACATACACAATAGGTTACACTCTGGTTTAATAATTCACAAATCGGAATTGCAATAGCAAATTAAAGAGAATAAGAATTAAATTAGAACAACTTTATTAGGCTTAGCAAACAGAAAAAAGAACATTAAAGCATTCTAGATTGGACTAAATGTGATTTTATGATGCACAGTGAAATATACTATGATAAATAAAAAGAAACACTTGTCTCCTCTAACCACAAACATAAATTACAATAAACAGGAAATTAGAACGTAATAATTAAATGAAAATAATTGCATTAGGCTTAGCATGTGCTGAAAAAAAACATTAAAATATTCTAGAATTTTAGATTTGACAAAATATGATTTGATGATGTACAAATAAAAAATGTACATAGCAGGATATATAATATATCTCATAACCACAAATATAAATTATAACATATAGTAAAGTAGAATGCAATAATTAAATGAATATAGTTCTATTAGGCTTAGCATGCTGAAAATAAAGAACATTAAAATACTCTAGATTTTTGATTTGACAAAATACGATATGATGATGTACAAATAAATGTAGATAGCAGGATCTATGATATGTCTCATAACTACAAATATAAATTATTACATATAGTACTGTAATAAAATAAACAATAATTAAATGAAAATAATTGCCTTAGGCTTAGTATGCTGAAAAGATGTGTGATGAGTTCTTACATATCATTGAAAAGACTACTTGCAATCGTTGAATGGAAGTTATTGCAATACGTCTTCTGTTATTACTTACTTATCAACGAATGAATATTTTATTTTACAAACAATTGACTGTAATGTGATAATCCCTAGAGTAATTTCATCTAAAGATCTTTTTGGGAAGAACTAAGAAATCCCTAATCATAATTCCCTAAAGTTAATACTTCGTAATTTTTAGTTTTTAGACATTTTCTTTGTTATAAAAGAGGTTTCTACTTATAAATTTATCAGTTTATACATTATGTTTACTTAATTAGGTATTTTTATAATTTCAAATATTCACAATTATCTTACAAAATGTATATTCGTAATGCATTTGCATCCCACCTAAGAATATTTAAGATAGATAAATGATGAATTAAAATGTTTGTTTGATTTTTGATGAATTTATTGTTTAGTTGTTTCATTTTTGATGAATAAATTATTTAATCTGTAAGTATTTTGTACCGCTGTATCTTCTCTGATTTTATAATTTACACTTTCCTAAATAACAAGGGAAATACTCAATTAGAATAACTTTGTAGCATTATGTCTTTGTTAACTTTTGAATAATGAAACTGTAATAAAATCTTCTTCCTAACTATTGCGAATGGAGTAGCTTTTAACGAATAATATAATTAAATTTTTCGTAGACATTATGAATCATTTTAATAAAAGAATTTTAGAAGTATTAGATTATTTTTGTGAAAGAAATTCAACTCCTCTAAATGTATTTGAAAACACTGGAAAATGAGCTACGTTTTTAATTCATAAAATATAATTTTTTATATAGTCGTTTAAATGTAGTTTTATTAACATAGTCTCTTTCAAAAATTATTAATATACAATATAACTTGCTTGAAATGAAATGTTTTTCTTATCTTTTTCAAAATATATATGTATGGCCGATTAAATTGCATTTGAAATTTGCTTCGTGGCTATAATGTATTGTACATGGTATGCGTACCAAAGTATATGTATTAGTCATGAGATAACACTTTCAAGTTACTTGATATCAATATGGACATAACACTGATGTCCATCTTGATTCTCAAAGATTTGTCACTGGTTTTTTAAAATATTTATCAATCAAAATTTGGATTACTTTTTTGATTTCGAACATCTGCTTAAATCTGATAATTTGTTCCATTAAATTCCACATTATTATGCAACAACTTATTTGTGATCCATCAAGACAAGATACATACATCATGGTGGCCAAAGATGTCTTCAACTATCTGACCTTGAAAAATCGGGAACCTGTGACGTCACCGAAGTTAATTAACGGATGTGAGCTGTTGCACGGCTCATTAACGGCTAATGACCCGCGAAAAAGCAGCAAGAAAGAAAAAAAAATGGCAGAAAGAAGTTTCCTACTACGTTCTCTACTCTCTCCTCTTTACGCCCATCTTCAAGAGAGGAAGATGCATAAGAAAAGGCAACCTACAGGGCATGAAGGATTGAATATTAAAAAGCTTCGACGGGGGAATGGGAGGGGAGGATCTGTAGTGGATGAAATACAATGAGGCGTGAAGATACTCCTGTTACATCTTCTAGCAGAATGGATTTTCATACACGTTCGCTTCCTTATGAATACAAAGTATCCCCTTTTTCATGTCCGCTGTTTAAGGCACAAAAGTTGTGGGCCAGCGAGAAACTTATTTACAGGAAACTTGCTTAGATGGAAAATCTAGTTTTCTTTTCGTAAATAAAACCCAGGGAAGCTTTGGCGTTGGAGGTGTAGTTCTGGTGAGGGCTCAAAGTGGTGAAATTGAATTTGGAGTTGATGGCCATAAAGAGTTGTTAATAATTATTGTTTATCGTGTGGAAGATTATTATTTTTATATTTCATATTTTCTTTTTCTTGTTTTTTTTCCAGTTTATGGAAATGGATTTCTTGGATGATAAAATTCTTAAAACTTTTTAAGGTTACTTTTTTAATACTAAAGAGTAATTTGAAAAACAATTGTTTTGGATAGTAAGCTTTAATATTTGTTTAAACTCACGTGACGGCAGCGCAAAAAATTTAATATGCATCCTCAAAGGAAGATAAATATTTTTGTATTTTTATTGTTGAGTACAGGAGACAAAATTTAGAAAATATGCAGCATCTATTATGACATTATAGTGATAACTTTCTATAAAGACAAACATATTTTTGAAAAAGCTATAAATTTATTTAAAAATATAGAAAAACAAACCATTATTCAAAACTATGACAGATTTTCAAAATTCTAAGCTCCCGAACATCCTAGAAAACACACAAATCTGGAAATGGTATATGAACCTATTTGCTAAATCTGTAAATGGTATATGGAATTAGTCACCAAATCTGGAAATGGTATATGGAATTAGTCGCCAAATCAGGAAAAAGTATAATGAATCGTCACCAAATCTGGAAGTCGTTAATCCTTATAATCCTGATCAGGACAATGGAATAAAATTGTGAAATTATTATACTATCATCGGTCCCTGACAAGTGTGCAAAATTTTGAATTAATCTGATCTTTTAAAGTGGTTAAAAATCGAGTTCAAATATTCCGTTAGACACAAGTGAAGAGTATAAAAGAGTGTTCAAAAGCATGAATTTTTTCTGAAAGCAGGTTCTATCCAAATAAAGTACTTTTGGATGATCAAGGTTTGTGTTAATAAAAAAAAAAAGATTTAAGTAACACTGTTGAATATTAAACTAACATGTGTTTATTGTTTGTTACTATTTTTTCACTTTGTTAACAGGAATGATGTGAGCTATACTCTTATTATTCTAAACATAATTTAAATCCGTTTTTTCGGAAATATATATGTTTTTTATCTTACTATCTGCCTCTTTAGTAATTGCATTTTTAGAATTCATGTAATTAAAACTAGGATGGAATTGTGTATGTAAGCTTTGCAAAAAAGATTTTTACTGTTTTTTTTTTTTGAAAAATAAAATGAACTAGTTAATTATTAGTTACTTAAATAGTATTTAAAAACATTAAAGCTTTGTGACAGAAATAAAATATTTGAAAAAGCTTTAAATGACATATTTCTGCAAAAAGTACAAACAAAAAATAAATAAACGTTAAAATTAAATTTAAATACTTTAGAAAGAATAAATAAATGAAAAATTATAAAATGTGATTTAAATTTTAGTTAGTTATTTTTTCATTTTCTATTATTTTTTTTTCTACATTCCCAGGTAACAGAACAAAAGATTAACCCTTACAAAATAAAATACTTATTTTTTTTGTGTGTGTGTTTTCCCTTTGTACAACGTTTTAATCGGAGGTTTTTATTAACAATGTTATAATAACTAATCTTTATCAAGTGTCAATGCATCAATAAAAAATTGTTTGGCAAGCTAATATTTTCCTAAATGTAAACATTATTTATTTATCTAAGGTAATGTTTTAAAATTTTACAAAAACACTAAGCATCCTTTTTCCAAAAAGTTTATTTTTTTATTTATTTTGAAAAAATTTATCTCCTTTTTTTGTGAGTTCTAAAACAAAATTACCTTCTAGAATTTTCACCCAGGAAACATCTCCAAATACTATGTCTAGACGATTTTGCTTACATATTCTAAATAGATTACATACCATTGACATCCCCGTAGACGTCTTTTAACAATGATATGACTGCATATTTACACCGAATACTTTTATAAATACTTTAAAACAATGGTTTTCTTTCGGGATTCAGGTGATGTATGTACATATATCAGAAACAGGTGTGAAATGTAAGAAATTAATGTAAATATAAAGAAATATACTTTGATAAAGCTTAAATAAAAATACTTATACTATTACATAGTTAAACCCAACTATTGTTTCTGATACATATACCTCTAATAATAAAGTTCGGTGAATGAATCCACGACGACCGATGCCGATCTGGCAACACTGGTGAAACAAAACGCTGCACATGTGTAGCGGCAGGGGATGACCATCTGTCCAACGATTGTTCAGTTGAGCATCGTTTGTAATCCGTGTAAGACTTGTTTTGAAAAATGCTTGTTTTGTGCGTTGGTTCTTAACTGATAACAGGAAAATGAACAAACAAAACGTCAATTTAAAGTTTTGTTTTAAGCTTGGCAGAACACCGAAAGAAACTTTCTAGTGTCTTCCTGGTGTTCTTAAGTCCTGGTGTATCAGCTATGACCCTGAAACGAAGCGGCAAAGCATGGAATGGTGTTCTCCTGCCTCACCTCGTCGAAAAAAGGTTAGAGCAGAAAAATCCCGAATGAAAACGATGTTCACCACTTTTTTTTTATTGTCTCTCATTACATTATTCACAAAAAATTTCCTGCCTAAGGGAACAACGATGAATGTTGAAAAGTACATTGAAATTTTGACCCATATCATATAACGTCTTCGCAGGGCACGACCCCAGTGCGTACAACAAGGTTCATGACTTTTCTGTTCACGAGAATGCTCATCCTCACACAGTCAATATCGTCAAACTGTTCCTGGCAAAAAAGGCGGCGGGTAGGGGGTGCAAATTGAACATCAACCATACTCGCCAGATTGTAATCCTCCAGACTTCTTCCTATTCCCACAAACTCACTTTGAAAGGAAAGAGATTTGACGATATTCCTAACATCCACTGAAACGTGACGAGGCTTTTGAGCTCCATCCCCAAAAAAAGACTTCTTGCAAAGTTTCCAGGACTTGTGTATAGCAGATTCAGGGATGCATAGTTATGGGAGGTGACAATTTCGAGAAGGACAGTAAGGTAACTTTCGTTAATATTTCATCTATGTTAATGTTACAGGACTATTCACCGAACTTTATTGTCTGAGGTTGTACTTCATTCACTGGAATACAGTATTTATTTATACAAGTAATAACTAGATTGACTTAGAGAAAAAGTTATTTTTACTTTTATCTTTAATGGTGAATTAGATAAAAATCGGAAGGGTAAAAAATATGGAAGTATTCTTAAGATAGTTCTGGATATTTTTTTACAAATTTACAGATTTTTTTACAGATTTAAAAATAACATTTAAATGTAATATTTAAAAATATTCTAGAATGCGAAAGATACAAGTATAGAACTGAAAGTGTTAATCAGCGTGGAGTATTTGCGAAAAAAGCACTTTGTTTTTAAGTATAAGGATTTTAGAAAACACTCGTCAATTAAAAACAAAAGTCAATGCTTAGTAAAAAATTTAAAACTGATGATAAACTTTCATCATAAATGAATCTTTTTTTGTAATTTGTGTACGTAAAGGAAACAGAGAACTACTTTGCCCTACAAAATAGAAATTTAGCAAGCATGTCTCTTTTGTTGAGCAGATATTAATTCCCAAGGTTGTTGCTGAGCGATATATACAAATATTCTCGTTTTCGAAAAATGACACCTACAGACTTGAAATTCGCGAGAAACGTGTTTCTTTCCTTTCCTTGAGTAGAGATCTGCTAAGAATGAGAGAGAGTTTTGCCTAATTAGACTCCTAAAGGGGAGTGTTTAGTTTGCTTATCCGCTTTTAAACTATTAGACATATATACTTGAAATTTTGCAAAAACATGTTCTTTCTGTTCAGTAGAGATTCAATAAAAACGGGTTTTCCTGAAATTGTCTCACTAGATAGTTTGGCTCACGGTAGCATAATATACATTAAAAATTCCATTCCCCTTTTATTAGCCCTGCAGACTAGAAATTGGACAAGCACGTTTCTTTCGTATATTAGAAATCCACTAAAAATGGGGTTTGCAGAAATTGACTTCGGAAAGAAGGAGAGGGGTTACGCAAAAGCGTAAAAGATAAAAATACTTCCGTTTTAGAAATTTATTCAAGTCTTGTTCATTTAGAGTCGAAATATATAGGAATATTTTTCAATACATTAAAAGCTTAATGATTAGACTTCTTAGATTAAAAATAACTTTAAAACAATACATAGTCATGCAATGTAAATAAAAATCCAGGGAAGCGGGTAAATGATGGCTATTAATGATATATTTTAAAAAAAGTGTTATTTTCATTTCCAGAAGCATACCATTGTCATTTAAAGGCAATTATATTTTCTTTATTAGTATCGAATAAAATGATAAGGTTAAATTAGTTGATTATATGTTTATAACATGCTATTTTAAAAAACTTTTTAAGTTTCTTACTTTCATTTCCTGGACATTAAAACTAGAATTGTCACATTATTAAAATCTTCCTTTCTCGAAACTAATTAAATTTCTAATAAAAAAAAAATACCCACCCAAATATTATGTATTTATTCATCACTTGCTGAATTTCCCACATGGAGAAACAATTTATTGCATTTTTAGCGAAAAATCAAATAATCTAAAACAAAGCGGAAAAAATTTGAATAATTCATAGCGCAAAACATCCTCATATTCACTCTCTTTTCCCCCTCAACAATTTTTACCTTAATATCATTTCAGAATATTCCCTCGCCAATCGAATTTTTTCCCGCCAAATATCAAAAAGAACGACTTCAATATCATTCGAATGTTTGCCAAAACGTCTCTATGACGATTCCCAAAGTCAAGTAATAAGAATCCTGCATTTGACAAGTTGCACAGCTTCAGCGACGGGTTGTCGCCACTCCAAAGTCGTTTGCGAAATACGCATTTTCTGCCAGCTGACATTCTAAAAAGCATTTGCATAATCGCACGGACTCCACCCTTCTCACCCCCACCTTCCTCGAAGCGGTAAAAATCGTCGGGGAAGCGTGCGAAAAATGACAGCAGCCTTTCACGAAGCTCGGCGTTCGAGACACAAAATGATAAACATTATTACATTACCAGTTTTCGCTAGAAATCGAGTTAAAAATTATTAGGAAGAGACGAGTTTGGGGATAATAGGTTCTTTGGAATCGTGGATGGATTTTGGAAAACGTCGTGAAAATTTTCTGAGATTAAGAGACAAATTTGTACGGTTGGTAATTTTGTGAAAATCGTTTTCCAGCAAAATTGTCGGAATGAAAAGGGTTCGTTGACAATGGGTGACGCAAAGGACGGGATTTAAATTAACATTAAACAGGAATTTAATAACTATAGTAACAGCAGATAGCTGATAATGTTTTTATTAATTTATAAGAAGTTTCCACATGACCGAAACATGTTCACATGCACCCCAGAGCCTAAGGTCACGTAAAATGAGTTAGGCACAGTAGGCTTGGCCCTCATGGACTGTTGCGCCACTGAGTTCAGTTCGTTTATAATTTATTTTTATATAAAGAAAACTAGAAACGTCTGAGATAAATTATCTTTTATGAAATTTATCTTAGCACAAAATTGTCGGAGGATAAAAAGTTTCAGAAGTTATGGAATAATCAAATAATATAACTTTACAATTAAAATTAAAATAAATATTATATGACTAGCATTAGAAATACTTACACCCCCTTACCACAGCTACTATATCCTGCCTAAAAATAATAGACGAATTGTTGCCACTAACGAAGTTTATGGACTGAAGCATTTACTTTTATATGAATTTTTATCTATAAAGATGAAGTTATTACTTAATAACCCTAATCCGTTTTGCCTGACATATTCTTTGGAGACCTAGACTATGAACATGAAAGAAAGAAAGGATTCGATGTGCTTTAAACGCAAGGTCCTGAGCAGGGACTTCTTAAGGCATTGGTCAAATAGGCCTAGGCCCAGGGCCTCGTTTCGTTCTCGACTAAGCCTTAGTAAGATCATGACTCGAATATGTTTAACGGTCAAATGTTATTTCCTGTTATATTCTCTGAATAACTGGGAATCTACTGGTAACAGTGGCAAAACTGTATTATTATGTGATGACCATCGTACGTACATTGGCCTAGACCTAACAACATACACCATCATTACTCATTAAATTAATGAATAGCAGTCGGTCAAGCCGATTTGTGCGATTGTAAGTCATACTTGTTTTGGGTTACTGAATAGTAATTGACAACGTAACCTATGTATTATCCACTTTTAAGGATCATGGGAGGGGCCTACATTTGTATAGTAGGCCAGAGCCTCAACAAGTCTTAAGATGTCCCTGGTTTCTGAGAAGAGTTTTTGGAGGAATTGAGGAAAATGGCAATAGGTATAGAAAGCATAACGCCGAATTATACCTATTATTCAAAGAGCCAATTTCGTTCATTACATTAAAATAAGCACCGCAATTGAACTAGGCATGTTATCCGTATGAATAACAGTAACATTCTAAAATAAATATTTTCGGGTAACCACGTAACACTAGTAGAAGAGTAGGATCAGGACTAAGATGGATAGATGCAGTAGAGAGAGAAGAATTGTTTGATCCTCAAAATTATAAGAATTGGAGGAGTTTTGCTCCCAGTAGGGGTGGTTGGAAACATCTGGTTCAGATGGCCTTTTCCCAACCAGGGTTGCTGCGTTATGGTTGGCGATGACAATTAAATTATTTTTTACCATCCATTGTCCTAATGTTTCTTAAAGTAATAATATATGGAAGAATGTATTTTGATATAAAAATAAATTTTAATTGAAAAGAGTCAGTTATACAATTGTTACTGTTTTTTTTCCTCGAATGATCCGACATATGTCTGATCAGCTCTAGAAGGTTGTTGACCACCAAAAAATCTATAATAATAAGGGATGTTAAATCTCCCTTAGAAAGTCTGATGCTTCTCAGAATGTGATCCGGTGAAGCTGGATGGTCACAGCATTTCTTACAAGTGAGGTGGAGTTTCCTGACACTTTCTTAGGAAAGAGAGAGAGAGACATTTCAAGTGGATACTTTTTAGTCTCGCCAGAGCAGTTTGGGAGACACTGCCACATTTGATTTCCAGAAGAGAGCCAGAGGATGATCATGTGTACCATTGGTGCGTATTTAGAAACGTCATATTAAATTTAGTTTAGATCTTGCTTAGATTTGACAAGATCTTTTCGGATAGAATTGCAACGAATGAAAGAATATTTCAATTAATAATTGCTTAACTAGGAGAAAGTCGTTAAGCATTGTACCATCTTAGCACAAAATAAAATTCCTTTTAAAACTCCAAATTTAAATTTAAGCCTATAAATCTAAAAATGTGTGTGTATTAAATTATGAACTAAATAATGGTCAATACACTTTTTTTTGTGTTATTACGAAATCAGTTATTATTTCCTAATAACATATGAAGTAGTAGTATTCTCATAATTCCTAAAAAGAAATATTTCTTTACATGAGTGGTAGTCTATTATTATGCCTGACACATATCCTTAAATAGTTATTAATTCAATTTTGAAACAACACTTATTCATGGCTAGACATAATTTTGTTTCTATTTCCTCCACTGCGTTGGCAACAGCAACAACAAAAAGAACCCAAGCAAAAGAAAAGTTAACTGTCTTTTTGATAACACCTTAGGTAATAAGATTTGATTGCCTTACGAGCAAGTTGCAATACGAGGTAATAAGATATCGCAATAATAGTGTTTGTTTTTATGCAATAATGGCATATAGGCAAGGAGACAGGAAATATTAAGTACCCTGTCATAAAATAAAACTTATCCTGGGTTCAAATCATAGCTTTCATAAATTGCACTTAAACATGGTAGCAACAGAGGCTGAAATGCAATTTCTTGTCTGACTTATAAATTCGACGTGAATTATATCAGTTACATTTGCATTATATACATATCGATTATGAAATGTATCGATTAAGCTTGAGATATAATAAAGTGCATAAATTCAAAGATTGACAGAATGTTCTTTTTATGAAATTTATGAAACGGGTATAATAATGTAATCACACATATAAAAATCAACCAATCATTTATTCCTCAACACTGACTTTTTTTGTAATCTTGAAGTATAAAGTTGAAATACTTTTTCGAATTTATATAAAATTTTATTAAATTAAAATCTGAAATCAGACTCAAGGCTTAAAGATATGGATATGGTAAACACATTGTAAGATAGCTTCAATAAATTAATGCCTTTTAGAATGAACGTTCTCTGATGCATTTGGAAATAATAGAATATAAAAAGAACACATGAAAAATCTTCGTTTTAAAACGTAGACGATGTGTAGTTCAAAACACCGGTGTGTGTGTGGACTTCTAGAAAAGTTATTTTTAAATTTTCTATAAAATTGAGCATTAAATGAACAAGTAAAACAAAAAAAAAATTAAGTCAATTCCTTCTGAAGTCAACAATGAAAAAATTAATTTTAGTTAATTGAATTAATTAAGTAATCAATATTTGAAAAAAAACCAGTATTAACATCAAGTGTCATCCACTACAAGTTTAAAAAAATCTATTTGAACTTGAATGAACGTATGAATAAGTATTTTAATAACGAGAGAGAAAATTTGAACAAGATATATAAATAAATATAAGGTAATTCGGGGCAAAACGCCAGTTTGTTAATAGTACTTTCATGCTTTGTTAGATGGCAATTTTGAGACACTTAAATGAAGATTCTGGTCCGACAATGAGTGTGGCTTGTGAATTTATCTGAATTAATCGTCTTTAATCAGCCTTATTTTTCCATCTTGTGAGCACTTAGAGGTGATTAAAACTTTTATAATATTCTGCTTTAAAGTTCATAACGTACTTTTTTTTTTTAAATAAGATATCAGCAATATAAGTGAGTTACGC
Organism: Trichonephila inaurata madagascariensis; assembly: GCA_019973955.1. Lineage (NCBI taxonomy): Eukaryota > Metazoa > Arthropoda > Arachnida > Araneae > Nephilidae > Trichonephila > Trichonephila inaurata. The sequence goes on from BMAV01004823.1 coordinate 51,286, forward strand.
ATAATATTACACATACGATTCATGTAGAAACGGCCATAACAGTGCATCAGTAAGGAAATAAACTTGTTTAGCATCTGTCCCCTATACTTGGGGGAAGACGCCACATGGTTCAGAAATAAAGGAAATGAACATTAATTTTTTCCCCTTTTTTAACATTGTATAATATGGTATAAAATATAACTACAATTAATAATTCGGCTGTGAGGAGGACACAGGCGATCTCCATAGGACGAGGATGTGCAGGGCTGAAGTCGACTACTACTGTAGATCGTTCTGCAGAAAAATTCGTTTTTAGCAAACTAATAATGAAATATTTTTTTAACTCTTTTTCTATAGTTATTGTTATTTCACGTTTAGTTTGGAATGGTTTGTCTTATTTTTTTTTATTTACTGTGGTGTTGTTGCATCTTACTCCATACATAGGGAAGATGCCACAATTAAATGAATTTCTTTAACAATAAATGTCTTGTTTATTTTCATAGTAAGAGAATTAACTTGTATACATAACCAAAATTAAATATTGAAAAATAAAGTGCATTTGTTTGATGGTCTTGTTATTTCAAATTTCAATGTACCAATCGAAAAATCCGTAAATGTGGCAGCTTTTCCCGATTTACCTTATATATAAAGAGAGTGTGAACTAATAGTAGGAATTGTGAGAAAAAAAGAAACATGTTGGGCTTAAGTCAGATTTGTCTGTTTCACACGTTATTTTTTTATACATATTATATCATTTTTGGTGAATGTAGATTTATGAAGAAAATATAAACTTTATCTAAAAAGTGAGTTTATTTAAGAAAATATGAAATCAAGTAAGTTCAAACAACCATATCTATTATTTTAAAATATTTATTTTAGAATAAAATATTACTTTCTTTACATAAATAATATACAAGTTTTAAATAGCATTTATGTTTTGTAATAATGTATTTTATTTAATTTGAAGAAACATTACATTCGAAGTGAATAGAAAAACATAATAAAAGAATGTAATTGAATAGTATTATTTTTTATGTGAAATGAAACCTTATCGTTACAAAAAATATTTAATACTATCGACTATGTTTTTTACAATTTTTTTTTTGCTTTTTTCTTCTTTGCGGATCAGTTTTCGCTAAATAAAAAAAAAATGCCGTATTGGAAATTTTTTAAGTCGTAAAACGACCTTCTATAAATTGTTCTTTAATAACAATAAAAGAGTACAACAATAAAACGTATATATTACTTCTGAAAACTAGTATTAAATTGTTTTTACTTTCAAGGAAATAGATTTTTTTTCGAATAAAATTTTGGAATTTGTCTTAAGTAATTTATTGAGTTTACCGTGAAATATAAAGCCCTTATATAAATATTTTAAAATCAAAACACTCTTGTATGCATATTTCTCTCTAGATTTTTTTTATGAAACATTCGAATCAAAAATCGTTTCATTCAAGGAAAAAAGTGTAACAATCAATACTTAATTTAAGAGGAAATATATTTATTTGATTCAAAATCAGCATTTCAATGCTTAAAAAGTTTTTGTTATTGAAAAACCACATCACGATGCACGTTATAGAAAGCATTCTAAAATCGTTTATGATTCATCAGTTGCATATGAACGTTACTTTCTTTATTGAATAATTTCTCTTTAATAATCAAACAAAGAAATCAATTCAAATTTTTATTACTATCAACGAAAAAAAAACATGTATTATTTTCAATCACATAAAATTCAAGCAAACGTACACTCATTATTCAGCTTTCTCTTTGAGCAACAAATATTTACATTGTTAAATTCACTCTTTCACTTACAAAACCTGTTAAAAAACACATTTGGTTCGTTTTTTTTTAAAAAATTTATTTATATTTTAAATTGTCGTGTATTTTAGACAGACTTGTAATTCAGGGACAATTTTCCATGTTTAAATTACAGACAATTATTCTTATTATCAAACTGATGCAATAATGTAAATACTGATCTTCCATCTTTCTCTGATAGTACCCTATACAAAATTATTCTAAAATCTTCAATCTCATTAATAGTGGCCGTGGTAGCCTGGTGGTTACGCTCATGAACTCGTGACCGACTTGTCATGAGTTCAAGCCCTCGTGCCATTAGAGACCCGCCATATAGAGGGGTTGATGCACTTCAAATTTGTTGAGGTTCCAAATCCCTCTGATGACGTGGTGTGATAGTTTGGAGATGGGATGCTAACTCAAATGTACAATGTCACTTGTCCGAAGTTCAGAATTACGAGATGCGTCGCCAATTACCCTAGAGTTGCTATATAGGGTGAAGTTAATTAACACACTCTCTACAACTCTCTCTCTACTCTCTACTACTCTCTCCTCTACTTCTCTCTCTCTACTCTCTACTACTACTCTCTCTATCTACTACTCTCTCTCTCTACTCTCTACTCTACTCTCTCTCTCTACTCTCTACTACTCTCTCTCTCTCTACTCTACTACTCTCTCTCTACTACTACTCTCTCTACTACTCTCTCTTTCACTACTCTCTACTACTACTCTCTCTCTCTCACTCAATCTTATTTACATTCAGTGAAAATCGTTTAACACAAAACTGAGAACTCTGAAATATTTTTTCGTGTTAAAGGATATTACAGAATATATATATATTCAACAAAATGAAGTTTATTAGAGTACATTTTATTTTCTTAGATATGGATATGGGCATGCATTTAATAAAAATCAATGGAGAAAAGATGATGAAATTTAATACAAAATTTTCATGTTTTCTAAAAAACAAAATATTTATTTAATTTTTGAAAAATAACTTGATTTTTTGTGGTTTTTTAAGGCATCAAATTGTCAATAAATTGTCCAATATTATCCTTTTTGTTATTCATTTCACCAGTGGAATGTGTGTCTAAATAACTGCGCATAATTTACAGAATATTTCTCATTTAGAATGACGTGGGAGAACAGGAGCTACATTATTCATTTCATTTTCAACGTCGGAATCTGCATCAATGGATTTTGAGCTTTGAACAAACTCCAAAATGTTTTTGTCTGCCATAATTGGGACTGTAGACACATTATCATCATTTACTGCAACGAATTCTTCCAATTATACAATAGGACAGTCCAATAATACATAAATTTTGTCAAACATTTCATTAAGTGTCAGGTCCAAAGGGGAAATCTTTTCGTGTTAAGCGATTTTCGTTTCGTGTTGAGAAAAGATGAATGAAAATGCATTGTAGTTTGGGAACCCTTTTGTATATATCGGAAAATTTTCGTCTTAAGCGTATTTCCTGTTTTGGTTATTTCATGTATTTCACTGTATTTTCTAAGTTGAGAAACCTATCATTCATTTCTCTTTATGACTAAATAACATTTTTCAATTATAAAATCCTTTAAAGATCTCTTCAGACCAAACATACGCGACGCCCCTTTTAAAAGGTAAATGCCCCCGCCAACCTCCGAAAACCCAAAACCCCCTTTTTAAAAAAAGAACTCCAAACAAACTGAAGCCACCGAACCCCTTTCCATTTCGGAAATTTTGATGGGACCGAACTTTTCCTTAAGGGGCCTCGAAAATGGAATCATTAAAGGGCCCTTTAGTTTGTGGAAATTAAAACAAGGTAGCAGGGGACGTTTAAAGGCGATAAATATAATTAGCATTCCTGGAAGAATCGTGTACGTTTGTGAAAGATATTGCCGCAGAATGGATATACTGTGTTATTTCGTGTGTTCCTACAGCTGAAGAACACGGAAACGGGAAGATTAAGGACATGAAGTGCTTCTGTGTTATTACAGTCTTTTTTAGAAGGGACATCGCGCGTGTTGATAGGTTCTTTTTTTTTCAGTGTAGAAGTCAAGAACACGCAAGTGAGAATGAAGAAAGATGTGGTTGTGTGTAGTTTTTAAGGGCTAGTGGTTGGGTTTTTGCGAAAGCAAATTTGTTATTAATAATCTTTTAAAAAGTCTAAATGTGATATTGTAGTGGAAGTGCATGATTTAGGTAGGTGAGGAAGTATTTCATTGCATTTTATCAAAAATAAAGGATGGTTCATAAAGAAATAAACTGCTTCAATGCACTATAAATCAAGAACAATGTAAACGTACCAACATATGTTACTTGTAACCAGCTAGTCCCGGGTCCAGAGTCTTGGCCACAGGGGGGTCTTGTCTCGTTCTCGACTCAGCCTTAATAAGATCAAAATTTGAATAATTTCAACGGTCAAATGTTATTTCTGGTAGTATTCTCCAAAAAACTCGGAATTTCGGGCGATTCTCAATTGGCTACATATGATGACTGTCGTCCATGTACAGGCCTAGACCAACCATCATTACTCATTCAGTCAAAATGCGGCAGTCAGTCCAGCCGGTTTGTGCGATTGTAAGACATACCCATTTATTTGTTTCGGGTTGTTGTTTGCACAAGTATTTGAAAATGCATGGTTTGTACTTCCTACTTTTAAGGGTCATAGGATGGGGTGTCCTACATTTGTGTAGATACCCAGAGCCATCTTTTAAATAGGGGCCCAGGGCCTTAAGAAATCTTTAGACGTCCCTGCTTGTAACAGAATTGTATAGGATTATTTTAAGTTTTGTTCGAGACAGTCACAGATGTTCAATGTGTGAACCCTTAGTCTCGCGACATATATCAAGCCGCTATGCCAAGTATAAGTAAGGTATCAAGTCTATTGATAGTGGTTGTGATATGCGGTTTCAGCTTCATCCAGGACTTTTGCACAAACATCCCGTAGTTTTAAATTTCTTATGCCATTGTTAAATAGATTTTCTAGCTGGAGGCTCTTTTCCGAATTGAGATCGAAACTGCCGTTGCACAGCAGTTGAGGATTCAATTCAATAACACAAAAAGCCTTTTCCAGTACAGGCACCACCATTTCGACTGACTAGTCACGTGAAACGCCTTCTATTGTTTACACGTCATTCTAATAAGGGCCTAAACACAAACTCTTTTAGAGGACATCTACCTTCCGTCTCCTTGAGGTGGTGTTTATCTTTTGTGTTACTGTTTTACAGCATCTGGAACTCGTATACTTTTTGAATCACCCTATATTATATTCATTTTCAGTCTTTTCAGCACGAATTTTATGGTCGTGGGAGCCGAGAGGACAAGTTAGCGAACTCGTGGCGTGTTGGGGAGTCGCCCCCAGAAATATTGCCACTAAGACCCCGGTGTAGAAGGCAACTTCCCGTTTTGGATGTTTCGAGAGGGGAGTCACCGCTCAGATGCGTTCTCGTCACTTGACCAGGGTTCAAAATTACGATTTCAGTTGCCAATGACCCTCGTGCTCCTTCCTTGTGCGATGAAAATCGTATCAAAGGAAATCACCACGGATTTTGTAAACTAGACGATAAAAAATTATTTTAACGGGGGGGCGTAACGTACACCACCGAAACCCCCTCATCGCGAGGGCCCCAGGTTTCGGGGGGCCCAAATAACTGACACCAAGTACGTCCCCAGATAAAAGCAGGCTAAAAACCTTTACTTTCCCGGGGGGGGGGCCTAATATTCTCCCTTTTTTTCCCCCCTTAAATTTTAAAACGAATAAACTCGAAAACCATATAGACGGGGGAAAACGAAGATATTTGGGAAGGGGGATAAATTTGACACAAAATACAAAAAATTTATTTTGATTGGGCCCAAAAAAAAGAAATGGTTTTAGGGTTTTTTTTTTGTTTTTTTGGGGGTTTTTTTGTGTGTGGTTTTTGGGGTTGGTGTTGCCCGGATCAAAGTTTTTCCCCCAAAAATTTTTTTAAAATACTAATAAATTCCGTTTGTTGAAAAATACGGTTTCGTTGGAGTCTAGTTTCTAGATTTTGTCCCAGAAACTAATGTATTGTATGTACCTCAAAAATTAATGTTATGAGGGGGGAATTGTCTACTTCCCACTTTTCATAAATATGTCACTCTCATCCCTTAACCAAATGATATGGAACTATTTTTTTCATTTATCCCTGAACTGATATGACCCCTTCTCTTTCACCTTATGCCCACGGGACGTTGAGTTTCGGGACATCCTGCCCACCTTTTTAGTATATCAAAATTTCAAAAGATACTTAAAAATGTAACCAAACAATTAAACAACATTCACTGCCATTCAAAGTTTTTAAGCAAAGAGGCAAAAACAGCATGAATTTTTATTTTTAATTTAAAAATTTTTTGGACGGCATAAATTTTCTATTTCTATGAATGTATTTATTTTTTATTCTATCTATCTAAATTTATATTATTTCTTGCATAAATTTATCAATATATGCAAAAATAAAAATACTATTCTTTACTCTAGCCTTGTTTCTATCCGAAAACAATTTTCTTGAATGTTCTGATTACCTTTTATGTAAATAGTCGTCCTTCGTTACACCCGCGAAATGAAATTGTACTCAGATGGAGTGCAAACATTGAAAAAATTTTATGATAAACTGTCAAAACTCTATTGATTCGAAAAGAAAAATAACGTGGTAAAAAAAAAAAAAAACCAAAAAACAAAAAATAAAAGGTGCTACATAATTTTGGGGGTTTTTAAAAATACGATTGATTACATCTCACCCTTTTTAAGGGTTAAACTCAGTTACAAGTACATATAAAATGCCTTACATTGTCAGAATATGAACTTTTTAAAGCTCAAAAATGTATCAAAGTTGAGATGTATTAATACTTAAATCACCGCTTTCTAAATCAACTTAGATAAGCAAGGAGGCTCAAATCTGTTTGACCAGAAATCACTTAACAAGTTCCAAAATAAACCTCTCAAAATTAATAGAATATTTTTCCAACTTACAACAAATACATACAACTTAAAAAGCACATCACACCTCACACCCATCCATTCCTGACATTGTCTTAACCTCCCGGTATCACTTAAGCATCCAGCCTTGAACCTTTATTGATATAGCCTGCCACAGATACATATTTCAGTGCCTAAGACATTGTACCCCGGTGCGCAGGTATCAAAAATGTGGCGCGGATGGAATTTTTATCGCGCCATTAACCCCAATGATGCCCAACAGTCCACCCTTATAGCCCTCGTGATATTTCTGCGCACAAGGTTGTTGATCCACATATGCGCTGTTTATCGTTCCACAGATTGGAAAGAGCTGCGATTTAGTACTCTGCCAATGGCCGGGGTGTTATTGAATGGTAAATTGTGAGCTGAGTTGAGTTGTAGAGAAATGAGAAGTCTAAAATGGAAGTTGTAGTGTTCGGGGATATATCACAGAAAATAAGTTGAAAAATGGTATAGAAAAACACAGAAATTATAAAGTTTTTACTCGGAATAAATTTGGCAGAGATTGTAAGAAAATGTGCGCTATCTAGATATAACAGATGATGTTTATTACTTCTTCAATTAATTGAAGATTTCGAGAGAGCAGGTTTCTTTTAGTATTATAACATATTTAATAAACGAGTTACCAATAATTGACTTTTATTCCTTCAGTATTATGTTTTCCTCTTTCATCTATATTGTTACGTTAAATACGGAAATAAAATCAAAAATACTTCGTCATATTTGAAACGACCGACGTTTGGATTTACTCCATTTGCTAAACGTTTGTCACTGACTATAAAAGCAATTTAATCCACTCTCTACTCATTTTTTAACAATATCATAATAATAATTAAAAGTAGTAAGTAAAATTGTCCTATTTCAAATATGCTAACAATAGATGGAAATATAAACAATTTGTTTGTCAATTTCTACTGATAACGATATTTTTAAATATCCTTTTAAAATTTGGGTATAGTGTTATTTATATTCAAGATTTCATTTTTGTCTTCTTTTTCTATTAATATTACTTCTCTGAGAATCTGAAAATCTACAACAGAATTGCTTAATTAATTAATTATTACTTTTAATATATCACATATTACTTAAAATGGGTCATTTATTGCACTTATGAAGTCAATCTTAATGTGCATGCTTGAGATTAATCTTAACACACATGCTTAGAAGCACCAATAGACTCCCGATAAGTAAGAAAGTGTCTCTAAGCAACGTTGGATTTTCATTCTACTTCTTAAAACATTTGCAGCGGTCTCCACCAAAGGAACCATTTCCTGTTAGGGAACTAGGGACGTATCAATGAATTTTAACATGGGAAAGTATCTGAGACCAGACACGCAGACTCTTATGTTCTAAGGCAAGACCGCCTTTGACCTCCACTTATCCAGCCTACAGAGAGGTAACATGCGCAGGTCCCACACCAATCTCTAGCTTGAAAGTCCACCGTGTGAGGGGTGTTTAGGACCAATAGCCGAATAGTAATCTCGGCTACGTCCAAACGGGAATGATTTATATATTGATTATTGATGTATTGATTATTTTAATAAATTGTTTGTCCAATCATTCATCATTAATTTTATTTGCCGTTAAAAGTTTCAATTTCCATTATTTTCTCTAGCATTAACACTGATTATTTCCTGAATGAATTTTTCTGAAACAGATTTAAAAATCTACAGAAAAAAAATCTTCAAATACAATGCATGCATTATAAAATTAATGAATATTTTTATTAAAATAAATGCGTGTGGATTAAGCGAAACTTTTGCAAATGATAAATATTTCAATATTACTATACTATCATAAATTTAAATTGTAGAGACATCAAAATGAAGGAATATTAGACTTATAAATAGTAATAGTTACAGAAGAAGAATTCATATTATATCTTCACACACATTCTCATGTAACAAATAAAGATACTGTTTCTCAAGGGACTCAAAATATATAATTTTAATACTGATTTATATACTTCTGTTTCGGAAATCTTGGTTACATTATTTCTGTTCTTAGATATTCAAGGTATCGATATATTTATACTCTCAAGAGCATTATCTTTAAAAACTTCACGGGGATAAAACTTTTTGCTGTTGAAAAAAATCTTAACACTTGATCGGAGCTGCTGCTAATGTTTGTGGTTTTGACAAGTTCAAAATATGAAGTATATAAGAATATTTATATCTAAATAAATACTTGTATAATTTTAAAACTTAACTGAATACTTTAACGCGATAATATTTTGATAAAGAAAGAGGTTATTTCCAATTTCTTAACAAATATTTTTTAGATAGGATAAGATACTTGAAAGAAGCTCTTATTATTTAAAAAAAAAACTATTCTGATACAAAAACATGATTTCGCATTTGGAGATATTTTAGAAAATCTATTTTATATACAACAAAACCAACGACATGCAATTTTTGTCACAAATTTCATCTCAAATATGTTTTCCTATATTTAATAAATTCACGAATAATTAGTTGAGTCAAGAAATTAAACACGGAGAATGTTTTACAAAACGTTTTTATATCTTTCATCCAATGATTTAATATAAGGAACAGTAAACCAGAAGACTTGGGTAATTAAAAATCTTTATCGAAAAAAAAATTCCTTTCGTCGAAAATATGTATTTAAAGGTATTATTTTGCTGATTCTTTTAAAAATAAAAAGGATAATTTTACAACGTCGTATGGTTTTCATAAATTCTTAATTTTTCATTTGAAAATTTTTTGGATGTAATAAATTATAGAAATAAATAACATTCATTTATTCTAAATAGATTTGATGTGCATAAGTTACATCCTTTTAGAATACTGGAATGAAATCACGTAGAAAGCTATTCATTATACTTCTGCTAGAACCAGTACTGATCGCGCCATCTATCGGTCAGATAATTATTTAGCAAATATAATCATGCAAATAGAAACCAATTACGTTTCCCCAAGTTTTTATAAATCATAGACAGTAGATTTTTTTTAAAGTACGAACTTTAAATGTACGCTCAAATTATGCTTTTCACAAAGACGTTCAAAAACATCATCTTTTCTACGCATTTTACTCAAAATATTTCGCACGGCGCTAATATTCAATTGCAATTTTTTTTTTCCTTTATTTGCTTTTGCACCAACAAAAATTATATATTTGATGTGAAACTCTCCTTCATGGCATAAAAGTATTATCATAAAAATTTTACCGCACTGGTATATAATTCTTTCATTGTGTGCTTGATTTGCATAAAAATGTGCAACATTTTTACAACGATTCTTGCAATTCTACAAGTCCGTCACCTTCTATATATTTACCTCTTTTTCTCTTATATATTGAATTCTCATTCTATTTCACTTTATGAAAAGTTTCAGTGAAAAATGTGGTATCGAATCGCTTAATTTAATCGTAGAGCTTAATTTCTTTCGTCTAGCTCCACTACTCAGCAATCAACTTAAAATTGATTAGTGCGAAAATGCTTTTAATATCCTTATGAAAAACTTTTTATGACATTAATATGAGAAGTTACACAAAAAAATAATCTACCCATAACCGTGAACATAAAATCATGTCTAGACATTGGGATTTGCCTACATTTATAAGAAAAAAATGTCATTATGCCCCTGTTCCTCATAAACTAGTTTACATTCGTCACTATGTGTTTAAACAAAAATGACAAAAATTTTAAAAAATAATTTATTTAAAAAATATAAGATTTTTTTTTCGTTCAAGTATTTTTTTTAACTTTGTTTTCACATCCATACATTGTATTTTTCAATACAATTATTACATTATTTCTTAGTTATATAAAATGTCTGGATAAAAATTATTTAATTGTATTTGTTCCATGTACAATTCATTTTTTTTACACTACTTATCTACATTACTTCCATTCTGACATGATTGTTATAGTAATATAATTAAGCAGAAAATATTAGCAGTAACATTACTGAGAGCATATAAGTACAAAACTTGATGTTTTATAATTGCATCTAAAAAATAAAATCCGGTTTTTTAATATTGAATTTCATTGCTTTATTTCATAAAATTTGAAATAATGGCTGGAAAAGTTATAATAACAGACATTGTGTAAATTATCACATTTTGAATTCTTTAAATGCCTGTGAATAAGTAATATATAAAAAAAATTTAATCAGTTCCTACTTAGGTCAACGAAGAAAAACTTTGTTTTAGTTACCTTTTATTAAATAGTTACAATTAATATAAATATGTATATACATATGACAGAATCACACTATTAAGTGGCAAAATAGAAAGCGATTTTCCTTTCTGTATAGCAGGGGTGGCGAACCTTTATGGATCAACGTGCCATTTTTTCTTAAGAAATGTTCGATGAGGTATACACGTGCCGTCAAATAATTTTGTCTTGTGATTACTGAGAAAATAATAAAACTAAATACTAACAACTCAAAACTCTTTATTTACTACGAAAAAATACCTTTTGCACAGTATAGTTGAAAATCTTCAGTTACACGTGTAATTCAAATTAACGTAACATTAGTGTGACCTGTTGTTTCAGTTTGGATGACAAATAACTCATATTAGGATTGTAAGATGTTACTTTTAGTATAATGCATGCTGAATTGGAGTCATCTGCCAAAATGGTTCTAAGCAATTAATTATTTTCGCTATGGTTCATTTTTTGACAAGGGGATTTGTTTCAAAAATGCCGTTTTACAGACGATGTTCTGCATACCCTTGTTCCAAAACATAAAACGCATACCACTTGGTCGCCTTTACTGATAATGCCATATTTCTAGATTCACCAAGTTTTAAATTTTCTGTTATACTTATAATCTTGCACTTTTTGTTCTGAACTAGCCGTGTTGAATAATAAATAAAAATCGTAAATATAACACAGATAAACTTCAAAATACAGTTGTGTCAACGAAATTGACTATGCTATGGGTAGATAAATTTGGCATCGTAGGCAACTGTAGTCCACGACGTAACTAAGACAAGACAATAACAAACGAGCGGAGTCCCCGATGCGTTTGTTCGCAATACTTCATAATGAACTTTGTTATTTTGAAAAAAAAATGCAAACCATTTTGATCGTTCACGTGCCCAAAGCATTGTGTCGCGTGCCATTGATGGCACCTGCTATATAGGGTGGTGTGGATTTTTTTTTGTTACTTTTTATTCATAAAAAATTTAAGTATTTTAATAAAGTAGTATAGTGAAAAAGAAATTTGGCTATCAGAAATTAGGCCATCCCAGGTGGAATTATAACCCACGACCTTTGGATTAGAAGTCCAACGCGCTATCCATTGCGCCCCAGGGACAAAACGGACGATTTTCCTTTTTATATACGCTGTTAGAATATTATTTTTGTTACTATTTATCCATTTTTTTATTTTAATTAATGAATTAATATTCGAAAAAAACTGTATTAACAACAAGTGCTATCCACTACAAGTTTAAAAAAAATTATTTGAACTTGAATGGATGCATAGAAAGTATTTTATTAATTAAAAAGTGAAAGTGAAACGAGTAAACGAGAAAATGAACTAATAGTAGGAATTGAAAAAAATAATACTTTAAACGTAAAATTTTAATGTACAATGCCCTTTTTCAAACAGCTAAATTTATTAAAAATAAATATGTAACTTTCTCGTTATTGGTTGAACACTAGATTTAGCTTATGTTTTTACCAATTTTACAAGAAATTAAAATATTTATGTATTCGTATCTTACGTAAAATAAAAATTCTCGTCTTTCTTTATTGTTTGCATATCAATTTCTTCTTTAACACAATAAATTTATAATATATTGTATTAATGATTACCAAGAGATCACAAATGTGTATTTAAATAGATCTCAGAAATTTTAGTTCAAATGATAATTTGTTCAGTTTTCGTTTAATTTGCAGTAAGTTCTTTAAAATAGAAATTTTCAATAAAAATACATTTCGAGAAAATAATAAATTTATTAACTCTTCCAACAGTTTATTTAATACTAGTCTTTCCTAAAAAATTCATGTATAAGACAAATAAAATTTTTCTTCTTCTATCGCTGGAATACTGAATTAATAAGAAAGAGTGATCTTTGAGAACTAATTCAATTATATGGTTATCTTTAGACTACAGCAACATTAGTCCTTACAAGTTGTGGTTTCCAGCTACGTTAACATTCTAGAAAGTGTTCTTAGATTTACATTAATACTGTAAAGAGTTTGTATTGAAAAAATACTACTAGATCAATAATAACAGCTTTATTCTCTCTCAAAAAATAATAAATTCAGTGGAGTAGCGAAGGAGGGGGGTGCAGAAGGGGCCATAGCCCCAGGTGACATACGGAAAGGGGCGGCAAGCACCGCGATATTTAAATTCAAAAAATATTTCGAACTCCAAATCACGCCCACGCGACGAAACTGACGGAAACGAGCGAAAGCTTTAATACACGCACAGATGCAGGAAGTTTATTAGTCGCTATGCGATCGCATTCGTTTTTATGTTACTTAGGCTTCTGGCAACGGTACTGTGTGAAGTGAATGATGCTCAAAATTATTTGCAAACAGAGGGGACTAAATATACATCAATGTGCTCAAAAAATGCTCGCTTTAAAGACCGTATTAGAAGCAAAACGAGAGGAATTCATGGATGACGCTTTAATACATGCTGAAAGTTTATGTGAAGAGCTTGCAATTTCTTTGAACCCCCAAGAAGAATCAAGAGGAAGCATATATTTGATGATGAAAGTAAAGATGTTCAGTTATCATACGAAAATGACTTGAGGCGAATAATGTTTTCTTCAATAGACAGAGTAACTGCTGATACTTGAGAAAGATTCCAACAGTTTCAGAATCTAGCGTAAAAATATGCTTTTTTAAGGCCTAAAGTGATATTGAGCATGGGCAAACTTAGATCAAGCTCCTCAAGACATTAATAAAGAAGAATTCCAACCTGAGCGTGTACGTCTACAAGCTTTCGTAGCTGCAACAGACCCAGGTTGTAAAAAAGAACTTATTAGGTCCGTCCGGCTCTCTAGGTTTATTAAAATATATTAATGTGTCCAAATTTGGCTTACCAAACATTGTCATAAGGTTAATAATTTTTTTAACATTGCCATCAGTAATGCCAATTGCGAGAGAAGCTTCTCTAAGCTAAAATTAATCAAAAATTATCTGAGATCGACTATGTCCACATTAAGACTAACAAATTTAACTATTTTGGAAATTGAACATGGACATACATATTGATACTGACAATTTTATAAAAAATTTGCTATGAAAAAACACAAAAAGAGCTTTTTTAATCAATAAAAAAATTTTAAGCTCTTTTTTTTCTTTACTTTTACTAATTTTCTTGACAAATAATTCAAATAGAGAGGTGACAAATGCCCAGTCGGCCCCAGGCGGCAAAAGCCCTCGAACAGAAGAAACGTGTTTGCTAAATTTCAAGTATGAGGGTGTAATAGGTCAAGATGTGTGTGTGTGTGTGCTGTGTGTGTGTGGTGTGTGTGTGTGTGTGTGTGGTGTGTGTGTGTGTGTGTGTGTGTGTGTGTGTGTGTGTGTGTGTGTGTGTGTGTGTGTGTGTGGGTGTGTGTGTGTGTGTGTGTGTGTGTGTGTGTAATATCCCAAACATACCGGTAGGCGGGACTGAGTGATAATCGCGTAAGTCGGGGTTTAATTGCGCATATAAATCCATATAAATTATTTTTAGTCGGGGGAGGAAACGAAAGAAAATGATAATTAAGAAAAAAAATGTTTAGTCAAATCTTAGATAAAACACATACAAAATCGCAAAACGATTTTGATGTATAAGGTTTCATAAAATCCCACAAGTTGTCTGCCAGCTCAAAGATTTTTTTTTCCCTCAAAAGTTCCTTGTAGCATACTAATAATTTTTTTTATTCCTTGTTTTGTTGGAAAAAATACGCTCATCGTTGGAGTCTATTATATTTTCTAAAATTCGTAACTCTTTTTCAAATGAGCTGAGGTCTTCTGTCAAATTCCTAACCGTCATTCGATCTTCTGATTGAACAGGGACTAAACATTCATGCAAATCAGTTGTTAGCTTCTAATTGTGGGGATTCGGCAGTTCTTAAACGTCATCTGTATTTACTTCTAAACGTATTTGCCTGGCAAGATCGACAACTTTTTTAATCAAATTCCCAATTTCTTCAGGCTCTGGCACTGATTCCGCATGATTTTCAATGATTAAAAAGAAAAAGGGGCAAATTAATGAGATTTGAAATTCGCGTAAGTCGGGGTATTACTGTACATACTAAACAGTTATAATTCTAAATATACATAAATAGAAGTATAACCAGAGAGTATAGGTAAGAAATAAGTAGCCACATTAATTCAATAGCAAACTCTTAGCCTTAGGAACTAAGAATGTAGATATAAACATTGTTTTGAGGACAACCAACCTTCACCAATAATTTGATTTTACTACTGGGTTATAAAGAAAGGAAATATGACTATGAATATGTCATTAGTAGAAGAGAAAATATACTAATGCTGTAATAAATACTTTTATATATGTTTGAATATTTATATATAAACATTTATTTATACAAACATATACATACCTGCATACATTACATGCACACATAATTTTAAAACTACCTAAAATTCTTTGACATTGTACTCACATTTATTTTGCAACAGCAAAAAGAAAGATTGTTGATTTCTACAGCTCCTTTTTATAAAGTTTTCGTTTAAAAGTGAGAAATTTATCCGTTAGACTAGACTATCATTACTGTTGAATTTAATTATTTATCAAATAGTTTCTCCATTGAATTAGTTGTTCATTAAAAAGAATTTCAGGGAAAAAAGAACTTTATAATTTTTATTTGAAGGTTTTCGCAGCCTTCTTTCTTTGAATGTCCACTGTTTAAAGGATCATTGAAATATTTGAAAGAATTTATTTTTACACCAGTTTAAAAAGAACTTAGAACTCGTAAAATTTAATTTCAGAAGTTATATAAACAAAAAAATGTAATAATTTTTAATTGTTAATTCAATAAAACTCTTAAATTTACATAATTATATATTATTATATAAGAAAAAAAGATAAAACTTTCGATGCGAAAGCTGAGATTTCAAGACGGAGATAAATACAGTTCTCAAATAATATCTCTATCTTCAAAATACGTTTCAGCACATAATCTTTATCCGGAACAAATTATCCCTAATAAATTCGGGAAATCAACCTTTTAAAACTAATAAAGATAAGGTAATATCTGTCTCTGTTTCACTAATTTTCCATATTAAAAACTCCAGCACACGCATTGATGAAAAAAGTGGGGAAAAAATTCGAATTTCGTGGGAAACCATGCAAAGGTCATAACAAAATAGCTACTTATTAAATAATTTTTCCCCTAACACAAGCCCACGATCCGCAATTACATTGTCATCACGATTCGCTTAAAACTCGATTTTACACGAGGCACAGAACCTGAATGTCTTGTTCAAGAAAAATTTTATAATCTAACAAAGTGATTTTTTTATCTCTTTCTTCATAGAACAAAACAAAGAAAAAAGTATTCGAAAGAAAACGCGGGAAAAAAAAGATATATATAAAAGAACGTACGTCCGTTAACCATCAAGAGCATAATAGACAATTACTCGCATTCTTAATACACTTCGATTATTTCGAACAGTTCCTTTAATTCCGGTGCAGTCACAGTTAGATAATTACGGTTGGCAGAATATTCTTTTGTCAGTTGCAGTTATAGATGTGCAATTTGGAAGATTTTGAACAAAACGAATTTGGCCGGTTGAAAGACAGCGGAAAAGAAGGGGAGAGGGGAAATCAGTGAAAATTGAGTTCCAGTTCAGGCTTTAAAAGTTCTTTTCTTTCATTTACGAATATTAGAATTGTATTATTATTATTATTATTATTATATCTTTTAAGTCGGGGATTAATTTAAGTTTAAAAAAGGAAAAGTCTTGATGTTTTCAATAGAAGAAAACTGGTTTACAATTGCGTCTTTTATTTCCCTTCCTATTTCTGATACCAAAAGCGATGAAGTAGAGTCTTCAATTGAATAAGAGCATAACTGTCAATTTTAAATTGAATGGGGAAAAAAGAAAAGATTAATTTGAAAAATAAAAAAAAATTCAATGCGAAGCTTTCGAAGAAAAAGAGAATTATTCTAAATCGGTTGTAAAAGCAATTGTACCATTCTATTTAATGTCACTAAATATCAAAAGTTCCTGATGATAATTCAGGCAATGAAAAAAGAGAATTCTAAAGAGTTTAGAGCTAGCACAACAATTTAAAAATATTTCGATTCCACTAGACTATGAAAAGCTAATAATGTGCATGTTTTCTTTTTTCCTTTCATATCTTTTTTTTTAATCCATATAAGAATGTCTGAAGCGGAGTCTATAAATGATAAAATGGGCTTTTAAATTTTTAAATATCTAAGAAGTTTAACTTTTAAAAAGTATAGACATATTTTCAATTCTATTTAAATGGGAATATACTCCTATGTATTTGAGAACTTACTTGTTTACAATATAGCTTTCAACATATTGTTACGTTGATCGGGTTTGAGAACTTTATGCAAATCAGTCGCAAAGAACAAGACAGTTCTTTAAGAGCGATGAGAATTTGTCGAAAATCCAATCTTTGAAATACAGGATTCAGCGGCAATATTTGCAGAATAAATCTCAGAAGGTCTTCACTCCTTCAACAGCACTCAGACACAGTTATTAGTGTCTAAAATACAAGTATGAAGTACAAATATGTGAAAGATTATTCACAAGCACACGTTCGTTCAACGGCCGAAGTAACCACAAATCACTTCAACGGTCAAGTCAATACTACTAGTCGCTAGTCAGAGCAATACTCCCTAATCGCTCGTCAAAACCTTACTAACTCAGCTCGGCAAGCGTCTGTCTATTTATATCCGTCGCGGATCTTTCGAGAAAGATCCGCTTGCGTCATAGATCGTAAAATTAGTGTATGTTTCCACTAATTTCCTGAAGAATCAAAACTCGTGTCAAATATGGTAGCCAACATGTTCACAAGGTCACCAAATTGGTCGCCAAAAATGATGCAAATGTGGCTCTATCGCCAAGATTTCGTCAAGTTCTCATTGAATCGCCATTATAACGTAAGGTTCAGCGTTGCTTGCGAATATTACAATTTTAGCATAAATTAATTATAACATAGAGTAATATAAATGCATTACACACATCCAAATACAGATTATTTACACTATCTTTACACAAAATTTGTAACAATATCATAACGAACGATAGTTAAACATAATATTTTTTAGAATAAGTGGTATAAGCTATCGTAGACTCTTTAATAATGATAATATAATAAAAACAAAACTGAATGGAACGTAAATAGTATCAAGCTTACGAAATCATATAGAACAGATACCTTGTTAAAATATAAGTGGAATATTATTGGAATAAATTATAAAGAGAATTTATATTCAAATTTAACATTGTCTTGCTTAAGCCTTATGAGAATAAACCTCAGGATATTGTTTTGAATCTTATGTAATACTAGCTGGTATACCCGTTCTTCACACGGGCGAACTGAAAAATTAAACAATACGGATTGAAGGATAAGGAAATTTTTAATGAGTTAATTTTACGTGAATTGCAAATTAAACAAAAAAAAGCTTTTTGCATATCTCAGCTGAACAAAAAAAAAGAAAAAAACCCTTTGTTAAATTTTAAGTCTGTAGATCTAATAGCTGATAAAAAGGATTTTTTTTTTATTTATAACTCACCGTAACTCTCTTGAGGGTCGATTTTTGAAAATACCTCTCTAAGCTGATCTCTGCTCAGCAAAAGTAACACATTGTTAAAAGTTTTGTGTAATGAACGCTTAAAATAGTGCAAATAATTTATATCTGAAAGTGTAATACATTAATATTACTTTCCGTTGTATTTATTTTATGTTAAAATTGTAATATTCGCAAGCAACGCCGTTTCTTAAATTATAATGGGGATTCAATGAAAAACATAGCGAAATGGTGACGATAGAGTCAAGTTGACAAATGTCTAATTACTTCCATAGCTCGAGCTTTATTAGAGCTTTGTAAGACCCGCCGTGTAGGAGCACGATGCACGTTAACCCTTTATCTACGACATTGTGATTTACTGCAGTTTTTTTTCATGATGTATTTTTTTTTTATCATTACATTGAAAATTAAGGGATATACATAAACAAAATACTCAACTATGGGAAATTTAATCCGTTAAAGCTAATTAATTAATTAAAGATATTCCACTGTAAAATTAATTAGATACACCGTTCACTTAAAATAAATAGCCAAATAGTTTTCTAAGGTCTTCATTAACATACAAAAACATAAGACACTTAAATTTTGACATTAACTATTTTTTCGGGACAAAAATGATAATCTTTGCAATCCGCTGAAAAGGCAATTTCTGCTACAAAACTATTCGCATTCCCCGCTAAAATATTCATCATAGAACTCGCGCTGCCATACATCTTGGAAGAGTGGATTTCAAACAACATTCCTGCTAAGTATTGGTAGAATATTCCTGCTAAGTTGGTGTGGTGGGGTAGTTAGGAGAGGGGGGTACCAGCTAAGGTGTCGCCCACGTCACTTGACCATGGTTCAAAATTACGTGGTCCGTCGCCAAAAGCCCTCGTGTAGCTGAACGGTGCAACGTTAATATTCACTCACTCATACACACTCCAAAAAATACAGTACAGTGGTTATTATTATTTTTATACTTAAAAATGCAATATCTGCCTATTCAGTTAAAATTATAGCGTTATAATTAACTACTAACCACAAACAAATTATGCAAATTTGTCCAAATGATGTAGTGTGAAAGACAAAGTTTATTTACTTTGTACCTTCTGTGGTACTTTACTTAAGTACCAGAAGCTATAAAAGTATATATTTTGATATAAATATCAATTTCTTATGGTTCACACATGAAAAAAAAAATCAATAGTAGCTATTCAAATAAAGAGAGATTTAAAACAACCTCTCCCTTCAAAACTTAGTTTTATTCTGAAATACACTGCTGGTCACCATAAATGCAACACCCTGAAATAAGCATGCAAATAACATGAAATTTACAACATGCATTAGCGGAGGTGAAATATGCAAATGATTAGAATTTCAGAACAGACACACATCACGCGCGCCTGTGGTGCCACCTTAAAGCGCTATTTAAGGCTTGGAGATTTCGACGATTTCAAATTCGGCAATTGTGTTTTTCTTGTGGTTTTTTCAAAAACCTATCAGTTATGTCTCGTACAAAACAGCGATCAGCTTTTGATCAAGTATCCGAGATCGACAGAGGAAGGATAGTTACCTACGGAGATTGTGGATTATCTTTCAGGGAAATCGGTACTCGTGTTGCACGAAACGAAACAAATGTAATGTGGATATTTGACCGTTGGATGCAGGAGGGTACGACGCACCGACGAGGTCGATTGCATCCACCTCAGTGCACCACTTCACGTGAGGACAGGCAAATTGTGCGCATGACAGTGACGGATCGCTCAGTCACATCACGAACCATAGCAAAGCACATTGACTCTAAAACGCATCATTCAGACTCTGCGCGTACCATTCGATGCCGTTTACAGCAGAGTGGTCTGTCCACAAGACGTCCATTGCTTGGTCTATCCTTGACGCAGAACCACAGACTTCTCCACCGCCAATGGTGCAATGAAAGAAGGATGTGGGCGGCAGAAGGGAATGAAGTTGTCTTTATTGACGTCACGCATCTGTCTGCAACACCACGATGGTCGGATTCAAGTCTGGAGACACCGTGGAGAGAGGATGCTGAACAGCTGCGTTATGCACCGCCACACTGTTCCTGCCGGTATTATGGTATGGGGCGGGATTGGATATCACTCTCGCACTCCTCTAGTACGCATTGCCGGTACTTTAAACAGCCCGCGCTACATCTCCGAGGTGTTGTTGCCACTTGTCTTTCCTTACCTTCAAGGTTTGGCCACAGCCATATTTCAACAGGATAATGCGCGACCACACGTGGCACGCATTGTCGAAAGGTTCTTCGTCAATCACCAGATTGAATTGCTTCCCTGGCCGTCTCGCTCTCCGGATCTTTCGCCGATAGAAAACATGTGGTCCATGGTTGCTCAACGATTGACCCAGATTATACCCCCAGCTGCCACACCAGATCAACTTTGGCAACGCGTGGAAGCTGATTGGTCTGCTGTACCCCAAGAACACATCCAAAGTCTCTATGAATCAATGCCGAGGCGTGTGGCAGCGGTGCTCTCCTACAATGGCGGCTACTCTGGCTACTGTGTGTGTGTGATTCTGGCAGGAACCACACTTCCCAGAATTCTATAAATTTAATCATTTGATACTTGGTCAACATTTTATATACAAAATAAATTTTATAGTGCTATCTCTTGTCTTTCTTGGTGTTGCATTTAC
The DNA here is from genome assembly GCA_019973955.1 of Trichonephila inaurata madagascariensis. Classification (NCBI taxonomy): domain Eukaryota; kingdom Metazoa; phylum Arthropoda; class Arachnida; order Araneae; family Nephilidae; genus Trichonephila; species Trichonephila inaurata. Next base: position 72,429 of record BMAV01004823.1, read on the forward strand.
GGTGGCCACAGCAGTGTAAAAAAAATGGGATTACACTGATAACAGGAACAAATTAGAAGCCAGTGCCTTGCGTAAACAAAACACGAAGTGTTTCTTCACAAATAAAATATAGATATTTTTTGCCCCGGGGTTTTTGCAGCGCACGCCAGAATTGCTTGCAGATGGCAGAAATTTTTCCTACTTACTTGACAAATATCGTTATATTTTGGACACTTCACACAATATCTTTATAAATTATAGCCTATATGTTATTCTAATGTATAAGCTATATTACTGTATAGTTTCATTAAAATCCATTCAGTTATTTTTGCGTGAAAGACGACCAAACATCAAAACAAACTTTCGCATTTATAATATATATCTGTATACTTAAGCACTAGTGAAATGTACTTATGCAATTACATGAAAGCATGTTTCTCTTATGATATATATGTTATATAATATAGAATCTTATCGTGTAATACACGTTATGTTTTTAAATACATACAAAATGTAATATTTATACCATGCGCTTATTCGCCATATTTTAAAACACAATGTATGTCGCATATTAACTATGTTAAGTAAAATAAGTAAATAAATAGTTTTAAAAGTAAAAAAGCTGTCTTTTAACAATAACAAATAGAACAAAAAATTGTTCATTCTTGAAACCATTGAAAAAATTTTGCATTGACTTCTAAAATGTTAAGATTCAAACATTACTGATAAATCTAATTTTTAAGATAAGTATTATTTTTTAAAAATACGACTTCTATTTGTAGAAGAGTTTATAAATAATTATCTGCAGTACACAAAAAATGGAAACCTTAATTTGACTTTTTTTTGGAGGACTTTATTCAATTCAATTTATTTAAAAAGAGTTATACAAATACAATATTGATTTTCAGAAGCTTTCATTTTTATTTTGAAAAGTCCTAATTAACTTTTTAGAATTAAGTTATTAACTGAATAAATCTCAAAATTAAAGACAATCACTGGAGGATTATGGTAATAACTTCGAAAACTAGTTACAAACTTTTAAAAATTTATTTCAAACATAGTATAAATTATATTTAAATTATGTATCATTTTAAAAATATGTTAAAATATCACACGATTTTTTTAGTCTGGTAATTTGTATTCAAAATTTGAATCTCTATATAGCCTGTTTTTTAACGGGGGTTAATTCTATATTCAGATTTTAGAAAAACATTTAATTACTTTTCAAATATTCAGGAGAAATTAAATACAGTAAAGGATTAAAAAATCTTAGCAATACCAAATCTTTTATACTTAACAAAAAACTTGTTTTTAAAACGCTTCTCTAAATTTGCATCTTCATAATTAAAATTATGTTCATTTTTGCAGTATATTTAATCATTTAAAACTTTTTTTTTTAGTATTTCAATAATTTTCAAACATGAAACAGAAGACTTACACAAAAGAAGGAATTTAAATTTTTAAGAATATGCATAGAGTTTTAATCTTTTATATTTACTTTATCTAATAATTTCAGTCAAAAATAGAATAGACTACTCAATGGTTTTCCTTTTATGAAAAATGAACGAACAATAAATTTATGTATGTATTAAACAATGAATAAAGAATATTCTTAAACGCCTATCATTTTTAATCTAGATTTCATTCTCTTTTCATTCTAAATCCTACAGCTATCTTGAAAAATTCAGAGAAAGAAATGACCATGTTTTTGTACAAAATCTTTCTAAAGTATTTTTGTAATTTTTGAGAGGTTTAATATTCAAAAATTTTTCTGAGACGATTTGAGCGCTAAAGCACAGAATTTTTCATGCAGCTAAACTCTTATTTTATTGCTCCTTTTTATTTAAATTATAGATATCTACTCTTCACAAACATTCTTTTTACAGCATTTATAATGGTAAATAGAAGACCAGTTTTATTTTTTGTTGTTATTTTAATCATCTTGTATTGCATTAAAGAATTTATGGCGCTCAAACATTCTAATTTGTTTTAAATAAAAAAAAAGTCAAGCATATCTTTAAAACTTTTTTAATTGTTTTAATTATTTTACGACAGACTTGCACAGGCATCTCTTATTATTAAAACATTCTTCATATTTTATGAGAAAACGATTTCTGCCTCCTCTTTTTATTATTTTTTTTTTGTATAACTTCAACTTTCATCATCATATTTTACTCAGTTAAGACATCGATGTAATTACAATGTTTTGGTAGAGAAGATACATTTTTTTATTATTATTATTCTTTTAACTTCTGATATGATGGCGATGAGTAACTTGCATGGGTGTTGCTGTTTTGTTGACACTAAAAATGATGGATGTAGCTGTGAAGATGGTGGGTGTGGTTTGAGGCTGGGTCGCAGTTTTAGATACCCTTCTAAATTCTTAATTTTGATGCTAATAAAGCTAAGAAATAGTCAATAGTTTGTCACTGTACTTTGCAAACAAATGACAAGATGTTGGAAAAAAGTAAGTTCATAATATTTATCTAAATGTTTTGTTTATACTAAAATTACAGCAACTTTTGTAAGAAAATTTGAATTGAGAAATTGTTCGCTCAATATTTAAGAAATTCAAGACTGAAAAAATTTACTTCGAAATTAACACGCTTTTATAAGCTTCACTTGCATGTAACGGAACTTTGAAACCATTTTTAAAAAGGGCAAATTAATTTAAATTTTGCCCCTTGTCAGGATCGATGACAATACCGTAATTTCACAATTTTATTCCATTGTCCTGATGAGGATCATCAGGAATAACGATTTGCAGATCTGGTGACTAATTCATTACACCATTTCCAAATTTGGCGGCTGATTCCATGTACCATTTCCAGATTTGGTGACTAATTCCATATACCCTTTCCAGATTTGGTGATTAATTCCAGATCTCCTTTCCAGGTTTGGCCACTAAAAGATTACGTTATAACCCCAAAAGCGAAAAAGTCTGAATTTTTTTCCATAATATAAACAATTGAGTTTTTTTCGAAAATAAATAAAAAACAGTGCATGTGGGGAAAAAAAATGAACCCGGTCGTATCTGGGGGGCGATGGATGCCAATGGGTATTCAAATTCAAAAAAGACGCATTTAGATTAATTAAATGAATAAATGATAGTTTAAAAGACTAAGAATACATGTTTTTATTGTAGATCGAACTAAAAAATGAAAAATAAATTATAATTTTAAAAAATGATATGTTATCGGGATGTATGCATTTTCATGTAGAATATAAAAACATTTTTCCCAATCTAATTCGGAAAATATAAAATTATTTCGCTTCTAATTTTAAAAACAGTACAAAAATTGTAAAAATTCTTTTCTTCAAGAAACTAACTGCAACTTTAATCTTGAGGCATGTTAATAAATTCTACGTAAATTTCGAAATAAATCTTTTTCTTCCTCATTTAGAACCAAATTATTATACATAATAGGAGGATCGAAATATTTTTTTAAAAAATTTCAAAACCTACCAATGGGGAAAATATCTTTTCTGGTGTATATACAAGTACGTGAAGGGAGAAATGAAATTAAAATAATTAATTTTTATGTGAAGTAAGATGGAGTGACGGTTATGATAAAAAGTCAAAGCAATTTTTATTAAAGAAAAACGTTTATTTTAGTACTTTTTTAACAATTTTTGCGTTGAGGAAATACCTACTAAATACTTATAAGAAAAAACATCAGGTACATCAAACAGCATTTTTAGTTTTAATTTTTTTTTTTAAGTCTACGTAGACTGCAGTGAACGCTAAAGCGGAAGTCGGGAAAAGTTTGGATCGAACTGATTTTGATGTTGTGCAGAGAGAGCTATGGCTATGATAAGTTGCAATGTACATTATATGTACTGCTCATTACTCATTAATCAATAATCATCAGTTTTGGTTATTTATATCGTAAGAAAAATAATTTTATTTTGAGTCTAAAATCCTAAAACCAAAATGATTATTTTCCCCTTTTTTTCGTAAAACAACCCCTTTGTGGCAATATTAAATTTTGAAATTATTTTTCTTCCAATCTCCATACCATAGAACAGGGGTGGCGAACCTTTATGGACAACGTGCCATTTTTTCTAAAGAACTATTTAATGAGGTATAGACGTGCCATCAAATAATTTTGACTAGTTATTTTTGATAAAATATAATAAAACTAAATACTAATAACACAAAACTCTTTATTTACTACAGAAAAATACATTTTATATTTTGCAGTCGTAAATATTTTAGCTACATGTGTTATTCAAAATTATATAAAGTAACATTAGTGGGATTTCTGCTGTAGCAGATTAGATGACAAATAAATTAATGGATAAGATTTTACTTTTAGCAGAATGCAAGCTGAATTGGAGTCATCTGCCAAATGGTTTTTAAGCTAGACTCATGTTATTCATCCCTGAAAATAGTGACTCGTAGGCATAGTTCGATGAAAATATGGTTAAAATAGCATAAGCCTGCTTCTTCAAACAGTTAAAACAGTTAAACTGGAATCGAATTTAATGTTTTCAAAATTTCGTTACAGGCATTTTTACTTATATGGCTTGTTAATCATTCTGTTTCAATCAATTCTAACTTTCTCCTTATTTCAATAAATTTTTGAATCCATATTGTGAACTAGACTAGAAATCAGTCAGTTGTATTTCAAATTCTTAAATTTCCGACCAATCGAATTGGGGTAAGTTCATTTATCGGATGATGTCACATTAGAAAACATAGTAAACGAGTGTTTCTGATAATTCTTTGAACTGAGAAAATCTCACTGGAAATTCCTTAATTGAAGAATCAATCGCGATTGATCGTTTTGATCAGTGGCGTGCCCAAAATATTGTGCCGCGTGCCAATGTTTCACCATCTCTGCCATAAAACATACTCCCAAACTTTTTTGTCTCATAAACCCCTTGCCAAGTGTTTTTGTCTTCGGGTAGACCCTTACCTAACATTAAATTGTTGCATATTTATCAACTTGAATGTGTTTATGTTAGCTGGTATAGAGCTATTTATTTTAAAAGATTTAAATTTTTGACTGTAGTGAAGCATAGTGTTTAAAACTTAAACACATGTTAATTAATTTTAAATTTAATAATACATAAAATAACTGAGCAACAAACAAAAATGCTTTTAACCCTCCAAGTAGTCTACACGTAAAATTCCGCCATTCCAGAGATGCTTTTTCTGCCTTCAAGCAAGATTCCTAAAAGCGGCTGAGCCGCATTCTTAAAAATACGGCTCAACCGCTTTTGAGAACCCCACCTGAAAGAAAAAAAAATATGTGCGGTGCATTTTTGAAGCATCTCCAGAATGACAAGATTTTTAGTGCAGACCGCTTAGAGGGTTAATGGAAGAGAGGAATCTGGTGCTTCAGTAACAAGTTTTCAACATTTGGCATCAATATGTCGAATTTAACCCTGAATTTCCTCGGTTAGTAGTGTCTAATCTTCTTTTATTTATTTTTTTAGATTAGCAACCGCGGTGTAATTCTTGCTCACTCTAGGAAAAGCAATTAAAGAGTTTCTCACGACATTCCATAATTAGGGGTTCAAAACAGGTATGTATTTTTAACACCAAAATTACCACTTCATGGGCCCCCAGATTATTTTTTCACTAATAGGGACCCCTTTCAAGTCGTCATAGACCCTGGGGGTCGATATTGACCACTTTGGGAATCACTGCCATAGAAAATCTTTTCCGCATAGGTAGAGGTTCTGATTATAATATTTTTTTCCTCCATACAATCGCGATCTGCCCTAATATATAATGCAAAATAGTTATAGGTAAAATTCAGTGTGAATTACTAATTTATCTCTGTTTGCTTAGTAGTATTTCTTTACTTCGGCAATAATAAATTAGAGTGTAACTCTGTTTTAAGAATTTAGGATCAATTAAAAAAAAAAATTCTTATGCAGTTTTAACTTGTATCAATGGCGTGTATTTTTCTGAATTAAATACAAGTTTTTGATTAATTTAGAATATATTTTCCCTTCGGCCGATTTGAATCCAAACTTAGATACGACTATAAAGTATTCGCAAAACTTTTCTCGTTTGATTAGAAATTATTCCAGGTTGTATTAAGCTATCTTGGAACAGAAAAAAAGAACAAGATACAATTAAAAGAAGTTCTAAAGAGCAGACGATAAATTCAACTCATTAAAGTCATGGCGTCCAATAGAAATATCACTCTGTAGTTATTCCACCGAAGATTTCGGCTAATTCGCCAAAACTTCTCTTCTCTCCCTTGGTGGTTTTGACAGGAAGGTGAAACATGCTATAAGTCTTCTCATGGTTCCGCTTCCCTTTTAGAGATATTTTCATTCTTTTTTTTATTCCATTTTTTTTATTCATTTGAGTTCGAGATGCAGAATGCTTGTAAAACGAGCGGCCATTGTTACTTGCTATTAATTAGAACTCGTATAAGAGACCACCATGTACGCGAAAGCTCGTCTTCTTGTACACGATGAGGGGCTATACCCAAATTACATTTCAGCTCATAAATTGAACATCCAACTTTTCTGTAGTTAAGAAATTGTACTTAGAAATGGAAAGCTCATGATATATATGCTTTTCGCTTCACTAGGAATAAAAACAAAATGTATTTTTAGAGGCAAAAAAGCTGCTTAGTACATTTGTCTCCCTCCTTTTTAAATTTTCTTGTTTTTTCTCAATTTTATTAATCAAAAGTGACTTATTTTCTTAAGAATTATTAGTTAGAGAAGCAAGACATTAAGCCTTGTTCTAAACATAATATGTTTTTTGAATGTGAATTAATTGCTTATTTGATTAAATATAGAGGAAATATATCTATACATTTTTTCATTTCATAACTCCTTCCAATTCTAGTTTTTTTAAATATTAATTAAACTCTTACAATCTGTTTTAAATCTATGAAGAGTGTAAATATTAATTCATATGTTTTCATATATGTTTGCCTCTTCAGATCTATCTAAATCTCTAGAGATAAGTATACATGTGCATTGGGCAAAGACAACAATGACGTAAAAATCATAGTTTTTGTTTGAGTAAGCACCATCACTTCCATAACTTTTTACTTTGTAATTTAAATTTATGGAATTATGATGAAAAAAACTGATTAAACATTTTTAAAATTTTAAAATTTTTTGTGGGGTTAGGATGTAGTTCTGCCAGAAAGAGATAGCAACTTGGCTCTTGACGACTTTTTAAACCTCATTTTAAAATGATAGATACACAAATACTTATATGTATACTTATAACACAGAAAAATAAAATTATAATTCTTAGTTATAAAAATGTTGTGCAACATTATAACGCAAGCAAAAAGCAAGTGTTTAACGTTAAAACGTTTTATTTTGCGCATAATTAGGTAGGGTTTAAAATACAGTTATTTTGTAACAAAAATTTTATAGTCAAGAAAGATACTTAAGCTTAATTTTCATATTCTTAAATATCCTCATAGTTTTGGCAGAAATATAATTTTGTCTCCGGGAGTGCTCATTAGAACACAAATCTTCAAAATGAAAGAAAAATTACTTTTTTTTATTTCATTTTTTACCATACGTCAGTTGGGGGAGTTAATAAGCCTTTTCACATAGATTTTTTTAGAAAAGACGTACTTTTCTTTACTTTTAACATAATACTCGTATGTACGACAGTTTTAATGAAACAGAATTTACGATTCTTGAAACAAATTCTATATTATAACTAAACAACATGTATTTTGCACATTTTAGAAAAATAAATTAAATTTGAAACTCAAACTGGAACAGTATTCAGATTTTTCATTGACCTAATTTTTTTCCAAATAAATATAAAAGCATTTCTATTAGCAAAGATTCCCAAAAATTACAAAACTTAAAAAACTCCTTTAAGATACAGTAATTTTTTGTGTAGATAATATAATATATTGATATCCGGAGTGGTCATCTGTGAACCATATCTTGTCAACGTAAGTTAGAGGTGTGGGATTCCGAAATGAAGAACATTTTAGAATTCTTAATATCTTTATTAAAGAGTTTTAACTTAAATTACTTATATATTGAACAAACTTTATTAAGAGAATAAACCAAAACACGTAGCCTAACTAAAACAGATCACGCAATTGGATCATTATCAAATAATTCTATTATCCGCTCTCTCAATCTATAATATTATGATTTCTTGTATCAAAAGGATTTGTCCTACCTTGAATTTCCGCAACGGTTCAATCAACTTCAGATATTCAGTTAGGCTCGAGTGCAATAGTATGCACCTTGTAGTAATGGCGAGATCTCCGTGATTCCTTGGTAGGCCGTCAAATTACACTTCTACCTTTTCCGAACTGAACTTTCTCTAAATTGCCATCCCGCTTACTAAAACTTCTGTCCTTTTAAAGGCTATCTTATTTGCATCTATACTTTCGTTTCACTTCTTGGATTTGGGTTGGAAAAGATTTGCCATTAATCTTGGCCGTCAAAGAACACAGAGGTTATGTTAGAGAAAGGACGCGTGAGCCGTCACAAATTATTTATAAATATGTATGTTATATATGTATAATTATTTATAAACGTGTATATTATGTGTATAATTATTTATAAATATGTATAATTATGTATAAATATGTATATTATATATATGTATAATTATACGTAAATAAATTTATCAAATATAAAGTACTATAAATTAAAATCAAAGTAATATATGTATATATGTAATGCACAATCCTTTTTAATTAATTAAAACTTTTGTGTCATTTATTGCTTTATAAAACAAAAGACAAACATTTAAAAAAGTTTGAGAAATGTTATGTTAAAATAATCAATAATTTATCAAAATCTTCCAATGTAATAAAAAAATATATAATCCCGATTTTGCTGTTTTTCTAACCGATCTATAAACAAGCAATTCTCAATTTCTAATCTGGCAACATGAAAAATCCTTAATCACAATCTCCACGTGATGAGCTCGCGGCGTCTTGATACCTCTCTATACTCCTTGCGATTATCTTCATTTTTTATACATAAATATTACCTTCATCAGCGGGGAAGGCAAGCCTTTTGTGGCTTTTTAATTACCCACCGCGGGAACGTGATAACAACTTGATTTTTATTATTATTTCAAAACGATACCATAAATTGTAACCACGGCTACAACGCGAATTCGTTCGTTGAATTTTTTTTTTCTTCTGCTTTTAATGTTATAATTCGTTGAGCTGTCTCATGGCGTTGAAGTGTTGCGCGCAAGGATTTTAATGACTTGGACTCAACGTGAGTTTTAAAAAAAAGTTTGAGTAATAAGGCTTTGAACTTTGTTACAGAAATCTGAATGGTGGACTCGTGGGATAACAGATGGTGGATATAATCCACTCAATTACGCAACATGACTGTGATTGGTTTTGCTTAACAAATTGGTTTAGTCGCCTTGGTAGTCGAATGTTAAAAGTGCTCATTACAAATCTCAGAAAATAATCATTTAAATGTTAGTTAGTAATAACGCATATTATCGGATAGTTTTATGTGCTTAGTGATTAATGACAATTTTTTTAAAAAAATGTTATTTTCGTACAAACAAAAGAAAGCTTTTATTCTTTAAATTCTCTTTGTATTTTATTGTTTTTTACACCTTATTGGCGGATCAAACTCCATTGTACAATTTTGCATAATTAATTATTTATATTCTTATATAATTATTGTTTCATCTCAAAATAAAATAGCTTAAATAATTTTCATCGGGATGTTTACTTTTTGTTGTATTTATTTTATGATAATAATTGAAAAAAAATTCACAAGCAACACATTCCTTACATTAAAATGGCGTTTCAATGGACACTTGCGAAATTCTGGCGATATAGCCAAGTTGGCATCACTTTTAGTGACCAAGTTTGGCGATTTGGCTGCCATGTTGGAGATTATTTTTGGCGACTTAGTGACCATATGAATGCTTCTTGAAATTACAGGAGAAATAACATCGCAATCTATGACGTAAGCGAATTTTTCGAGAAAGTGCTGGAAGGTAAGGGAGACGACCCCCTAGGCAAATCGTTCTTGGCACTCCTCTTCAATTTAATTCAATTTTTTACGATCCATATTTATTAGCTATACCTTTTCTAAAAATAAATTTATTACAGCAACACGAAAAACGTTTTTATATATAGAGAGAGAGATATAGAAATATGTATAAATGAATTGAAAATTATTTTTCTTTGCATTGCTTCATTTCAAAGATTAAACCTTTATAAGGTAGTGATAAGTATGCTTACCACCAACTATATTAATTTTTAAATATCGATGGTAAGCTATTTTCCCACCTATGATGTGTCCTGCTAGTATTTCGGCTAATACAATAATTGATTTCTGGATTTTCAAGTCTTAAACGCAAATGGTGACATGTGATATTCTCGAGCAGCAAGTAAACTCTTCCAGATGACGTACGATTATTAAAGTTGATGGTTATATATAAACCATAAAAAAAATGTACATGTCGCCATTTGTACTCTACTAAAGCATATGAAAAGAAGATACGTTTGTACAGCTTGCAATGTTCCCCTATGTGTTGATTCCTGTTTTCCGAAATTTCGTGAAAAATAATATGTACGAGAGTAAGTTGGAAAATAGGTTTCCCCTGTCAACTGTGATTAGAGTTGTGTATGAAAGTCAAAACATAGAACGAGACATTAAAGATAAGACATAACTTTATTTTTCCACATAAGTACTGGTAGATAAAGACATTTGTCATACTTTTTGATAAACTTCAAAAATCCATCCAAGAAAAATTCAGGGCTTTCCATGCGGAAGAAGCGTTTAACCCAGGGTGGTCAGCCTGGAACATCTCGTGCGTTACCATGAAGATGTGTGACGGGATTACGCGTCTTTTCTGTAACATAATCTCTGGTTCTTTGAAGGCCAAGATTAATGGCAACTCTTTTCCAACCAAAATCCAAGAAGCGAAATGCGAATATGAAATGCAAATAAGATATCTTTTAAAAGAACAGAAGTTTCAGTAAGCAGTATGGCAATTTAGGGAAAGTTATGTTTGGAAGAGATACGAACGTGAATTGATGGCCTATCGTAAAGTTACCGGGATATCTAGCCATTACTACAAGGTACATACCATTGCATGCACGCCCAGACGTCTCAGTATAGTGATTGAATCTTAGTTTGGATTAAGGTAGGACTGATTATTTGATATTAGGACTTGTAATATTATCAGAATTGAGAGTAGGCGGTTAATATAATTATTTAGATAAAGTGGTCTAAGTTACGCGATCCGGTTTAACTATTTTTGTGTGATTGATCCTTATAGATTCTCATTTATATAAATTTATCTAAATTGTTAGAGGTTTAAGTCATATTAAGAATTTAAAATGTCTGATCATTTTGAGAATCCCACACCTCTAATTCACGCTGACAATCAAAGATATGGTCACCAAAGGGGGAACCATATCACAGATGGCAATGACTTTATGTTTCGGATTGTAGCGAGGGATGAATCAAGGGACCACCATTTCACCCTCGAAACTAAAGCATCATATATGGAGTGGAAACAACCGTCATCATCTCTCCGAAAGAAGTTCGAAGCAGGAAAAGTGCTCCTCACAGTTTTCTGGGACAAACAAGGAGTTTTCTTGCTGGATTTTTTGGAGGTTGGAACTATCAATGCTACTCGGTACTGTGTCACCCTGTTGAAATTGGAAGCAATGCTGAATTCCAACAAGCAGTTCAATGCTTCTTCCGTATGCAAAACCCCGAGTTTTTCCTGGAGGACCTTTTGAAGTTTATTAAGTGGTATGAGAAATCTCTCAATGGACTTGGTACTTGTGGGAAAAATAAAGCTATGTCTTATCTTTAATGCTTCTTTCTATGTTTTAACTTCCATACACTATTTGACCACAGTCGGCAGGGGAAACTTATTTTCCGACTCACCCTTGTATAAATACTTAAAATTTTGAATACAAAATGTGCCTTATTTATAATGCCCTTAGTAGATTTTAGTGTGTGAAAGTTATATTTTATAAATATTTTTTAATGTGATATAATGAAAAATGCAAAACATAAAATGTCCAATCTTTGGATTGCTCCCAGTGGACGGTGGGAAACATGCTTCCCAGCGGTCTTAAAAATCAAATTAACTTAAGGAATAAGCCAAATGAATTTTTTTATAAATCAATTTCAATCTTAAAAACATTTTTACACAATATTACTAGAACAAATGACCTCATAAAGGATTAAGCTAACATGATACTCCTTTAACTAAAACAGCTGGCGAGGCTTTCATAACAGATCTGCCCCGTGATTTTAAATTTGTAGAGAAAGCGTAATTAGTTTGAATTTTCATCAATATATTTTTTATTACTTTTCAACTACATAATGTTGTCTTAATATCGGCTAATTTAACCCCTTGCCAGTATCACTCAAATCCAGTTTGGGCGACTACCACGTGCAGTATTTGTGATGCCCGAATCGACTTCGGGCAGGAAAAAAATTAACGTTTCTATTTTGTGAAACCCGAATTGAGTTCGTTTCTACTTTAGGATAATTAATTCACTATTTTCCCAATAGATGGTGACGTTCTCGCTTTTCAACGTGGTAAAGTTACTGCTGTAAAATAGAACGATAAAAAGGATTTTTGCTTGATTTCTTCAGTCCGTACTGCAGAAATGATTGAGTTTCAAGATAAGAAAAAAGAAAGGAAATTAAAACCAAAAGTAGTTCATGACTAGAACAAAACTATGGGAAGCGTTGATAAGTTCATTAACATCTTACAGAAAACACAGTTGTAAGAAAACGAGGTAAAAATATTATCAAAAGATATTTTTCCATCTGCTAGACCCGGTGTAAGCATTAAGTCGATCGCGATTGACCAGTACCCCCAAGACATTTAGGGGTGGCCGTGTCAATAAAACGTTAGACGCGCATATTAAAAGAAACACAGGTGATTATCAAGATAATGGAAACACCCGTGAATAAAAGAGACATCGTGAATAAAACTGCAACCCAAATTTGAGAGACGTTTACAAAATTTATACTAGACTGGAATCAAAAGTTGCATTCATGGGTTAACCCCTTTGGCAATGCTGATGTGAAAAATATAGCTAAAAATATGTTACATGTTCTCTTTATCTCTCGAGGAAAACGAAGCTTTTTTTCTCCTTCAAAAGGACGTAATTTGTTAAGAATAACTTTTGGAATCTAATAGACTAAGTAAAGTATCCCAATTTTAAAAAATCTGCAATTTATTTAATATCATTCTTTTGCTCTTCCTATCTGTGTGAATCTGCATTTTGAGCAGACGACCACTTCGAATCCTGTACAAGATTAGCAGTTGGTAGTTATATATCGAGGTATTCAAGATTAGGGCGAGTAACATGAAGACGCGAAATCTTCTACTGAGACTATAGCTATACGAGAACTAATTTTAAGTGAAAATTATTTATTTTCTGATGTATTGTGAATTGTTTGAAAATGCATCAGTTGATATTATTAAATTTATGGGTATAATTATTATGTTTGTATACTGTGCGTTTTACTTCAAACGTAGTTTTAAAACAGTAAACTTTTCTCCTGTAGTTATGTAGATAAGTACACATGATCTGTATTTATTATTGTTATAATACAAATATAATGGAGCTTTTTTTATTTTTTTTATTCATCACAACTACATCACAAGGTGGACCGCAACACGTTGGAAAAATTAAGGGGACATGGTACGATTTAAGCAAAAATTTTTAATTTAAGGATTTTTAATATTTTTTTGGTTGCCTCCTATGTATGTATACTATGTTAAACATATTTTGTCCCCCAAAATTTCAAAAAAAACCATGCAATTTTTAAGGAAAACACTTGAAATTTTTGAAGTGTTTTTTAAAATCTACTCCTCCTAAAAAAAATTGACGTACACGCAGGGAAATTTGATTTACAAGTACGTCAAACTATGTATAAAAAAAAAGTTGGTATGAGTTTTTTTAACGGGGTTTGGTATTCTTACAATATTTTTTTTATGAATGTTTTTGAAAATTCTTTAAAAAATGTATAAATTCTGAGTTTAATTATTTTTAAAAAATAAATTTGCTTTGATTAAAAAATGCATACCAACCGTTACATGTTATTGGTAATAGGAAAAAAGTTTAAAAGCAACCCCAATAAAAAAAATGCCTTAGCATTTTAAATGAAGACTGAATTTTTCCGAGAAAAGATTTTTTTTTAAAAGGTTTTGATTTGCCATAGCGATGCGAATAAAAACGAAGTTCATCATAATTCTGCTTTTTTTAAGTTTAGAGCTTTCAAATTTTGTGAGGTTATAGAAAAGTATATAAAAGAAATTTAGGCTAAAAAAATTAAATTTTATTTTTAACCATTTGGTCAATTGAATCGTACTGGTCCTCTTAAAAAGTGGGTTTAAAAGTCTGCCCACCCCTGTGGCACAGACCATGCATTATACAATTATTTCGTAATATATAATTCAGCAGGAGGTGGGAAAAATAATATAAACTACAGAATAGCAATAATCGAACAAATTGTCGAACAAAATGAGCCGCATGTTCAGCTACCAGGACCAGGGCATCCTAGTGTGAGCTTGCTGCGCCTCACATGTCGATACTTTCCAGAACACATTCCACCAACGGGAAAAAAATCTACTCCAACCAGACACTGTTTTATATGCTGTCGTAAAACTGATGAAAAAGGGAAGAGGATAAGATGTGAGATTCGAGCTTATTGCAAAAAGAGCTTGTGTGCAGTACCCTGTTTTGAGATATACCATTCTGTAAAAGATGTGTTTATGTATTGAAAATGATATTGTTGTATTTTTATATTATATTATGCTAGTAATATTATATTTAGCTTCAAAATTTTGTCTCATTTGCTCTAATTGAATAATATGTGTGTGTAATCCATTACTTTTTTATGTATTATATGTATTAATTATATAAATATAGTAGTTATAGAAAGAGAGCATTTTTAAAGCTTTATTTTTGTAATAAAATACCATTTTCAAACTTTTATAATAATATAAAGAACAAAATTAAACAGTCAAAAAAATTTTCCGTTTTTGGTCCATTTTTCTAAAATATATATCACATTTAAGGGGTTAATTATATGATTCTGCTACTAACACTGCTTTTATTGTTAAGTTTTGCTTATACAATAGCAATACACTTTTAGTGCCTTTAGATTGATTGAGATTGCATTGATTTCTTGTTGGTTATTTAAAGCCGTATTCAAAATGCACCTAGTGATCTAAATCTTAATTGAAATACATTATTTTTTAATTATATTTTTACTGTAAGATTAGAAGAATCATGACTGAAAATTTGATTGTTGTGATAATTTATTCAAAAAATTTTCAATAAAAAAAGGTTTTTGGGAATTTTTTTTTCAAAAAAACCGCAATGCAAAATTTTAAATTATTATTTTTCTTTATTGATTATTTAAGCCAAAACCCAAAGAGTCATTTTTTAAGAAAAATTTAAGTTGAAATAAACTCAAAAAATAAAAAAATAAAAAACCATTATCTCTGAAGTCCTAAATCACAGATAATTATTTAAAAGTACATTGAAAAAGGGCCAAACTGTTTAGCAGCTCTAAGACTTATGAATAGGTATTTTCTTACGAAACTTATTTTATGTATAACTTAAACTCATAATTGAAAACATGACATTGCTGAATTTCACAAAAATAAAACGAAAATTAAAAATTTTTTTTTTTTTTGACATTTGAGTACAAAACCCAGTTGAGAGGAAAAACGATATCCACACACACAAAATAATAAAAAACCAATCAACTTCGAAGAAACGGAAAATTTCTTTATTATTTCTCCCCAAAGTCGGGAGAGAAACAAAACGACTTTCGGACCTATCCTGAATCCTTTCATCTCCCCCCTCACCCTCCCCCCCCCGAGCACGCTCACACACACATACACACAAACCATTTATCTGAATCCAGCTTTTCTTTAAGTTGATCCGCATACCAAATTCAGAGACTCGATTTGTTTGCGAAGCAATCCGTGAAATTTTCCCGAAATGAACTCAAAACCCCCTTTGGGGGAAAAAGAAGGGGAAAAAAGTAAAGAAACTTCCCCAATTTTCTCATCGCAGAATATCAGTTTCATCGATGTAGGGTGGAAAACGGGAAACCCCCACCAAGCGATATTTATGCATGGGTGGACGGTCTGGAACATTTTACTGATGGATATTTTCTGGACGTTTGGATCCGTCTGCGAATTCAAGCGGAGGAGGAGACGAAAAAATGCATATTACGTTTTTCGCTTTTCAATCAAATGGGGATAATATTTTGCTTCGTAAATAGTTCCCATACCCCCTCATTCCCGATGGATTGGATTGAAAATGGTCTAGTCTTGTATTCGTGTCGGATTCGTTTGTGGTGAGCATAACTTTACGCGAAATGGTTCAATCAGACGATTCTTTTGAATCTAAATCGTTTTAGTTCGAGAGTATTTCGAATTTTAGGATATCTCTTTAAATAATTAACCACGTAGATTTTTGGTAAACTAAATAGAACGACTTGAATTTAACTTATTGGAAATGGTACAAATTTATTTATGTGCTCTATTTTACTAGTAATGCGTATAGTTGGAAGTCAAATGGTTTTATCAAATACTCTTAACTAGAAAAGAAAGTTTCATAGTTGCTCAAATTTTTTCAGAAATAGAAGAATTCGAAAAATTAAATACCATATATTTCTGAATATAAACTAAAAGTTCGTTTTTTCCTTCAAAAATTTACCCAAAATTCGAGACCTGTATGTTAGTCTAATTCAAAAAAAAGTTCTGTAGCTTTCAAACATGTTGCTATAAAGACAAAGTTGCTAAGAGGGTAAAAGTTTTGAATACAGTCTGATTAATTTAGTGTAAAGCAAAACACTGGGCGGCAATAATGATAGTTTTATTTCTGGTAAGCCTATTTGAAACTAGTATATTTTTTACAATCATTTGCTCATTTGTACATTATCTGAGGCAACCAAAATTTCCTGTTCCATTTTTTTTTTTTTTTTTTGGAAGTTGAGCAAGAAAAGAAATTCGAATATGAAATGTTATCGTCCACCTGTGTTCCATGTCCAGGAGAAAAACTCACTCCGTGATGATAATTCTCGTTCTGCCAATCCAATGAAAGAATGTTAATTTTATGAGCTATTCAAAAATTCGGATTCAAACACTGATTTTGCAGGACTTATGTGACTTTTTCAATTCCAACTATTAGCTCACACTCTCTATATATTTATTTATCTTGGTGGAATTTTCAACCGTTAATAAAATGCATGTTAAAGCGCTCAATTGAGCTGAAGTTTTATGTGTATGATTATTTTGGATAACAATACAGTAATTAAATTATAATTAATAAAAAAAATAATTGATTAAAACTAATTATTTAAAAAAAATTTCAAATATAGCCACGCTGGCATCATTTTTTAAATTTGCGACCCTTTTGGCGACTTGTGTCAAAACTTGAAAAAGGTTTTTTTTCCTCACGTTTAAAGCATTCAGTTGAACTGAAATTTTACAGACACGATTGTTTTGGATGACAATACGATACTTTAATGATAATTAATAAAAATTAATTACCACTTAATGTTGTGATTCTGTCATATGTATATATACATATTTATATTAATTTTGACTATTTAATAAAAAGTAGCTAAAATAAAAATTTATCTGTTGATCTAAGTAAGAATTGACTTAAAAAATAAATTTTTTATATTACTTTTTTTCTTTCTTTTAGAATAAGAGTTCCTCTTAAAACACCTAAACAGTTAAAACGGTTAAAATTTCTTGCGTATAGCTGGCAAAAATTGCTAAAAGGTTTCTCTTTAATTACGTTTTTTCTGAGAGTAGCGGATCTGTAAGTAAGTCTCGACTCCCTTATTTTCACCTTAAAAAAGTTCCAAAAATTCTCAGTTTATGATCGGAAATATACGGTACCAAAGGATTTTAGCATGCTAAAACAATAAATTGTGAATTGTACGTTTAATACAGAACTTACGCATATTGTTAAGTAATTTTAAAATCTATAAGCTAATTTGAATTTTTTAAAAAAAGTACCATGTGCATATTTTAGATCATATTACATAGCATTTTTCATTAAAATATTTTAATGTCTGTTAATATCTATGAAATATACAATGCCATAATTCACACATATATATAAGAAATGTTACTTCTATAAAGAAGAAATAATGAATTGACTAAAATGTACAATAAAATAAGTTGCTTTAAAATAATGTGTGCGAAACAAAATTCTTAACAGTTTTCTTAAATATAATATCACGTGAAAATCTACCCATAATGCAAGCTCATTATACTTCAAATGAGAGGTTAACAATATCTTATTAGTCATGGTAAATGATTGGAATAATTCTAAACAGAAATTTAAACAATTATGTTTCTTAACAAAGAAAATCAACTGTAAGAAATAAAACACACAACTACACATACTCTAGTGCATAAGCGACGAGTTTTTACGAATGGAGCGTGTAAAGACGCATACGTTATAGATATGCATTAAAATTCCAGCTTGACTTCTGTATTTTTTTAGGTATACATATTTTTCCTGATTCATCAAATAGGCAATTTAGTCTAGACGGTTTAAGGTACCATCGTGAAAAAAAATTTTAGAAAGAAAGTAAATTAAAATTCAACTAACAAAGTCTACTTTGAAATTAAACAATGTAATTTGCTTCAAAACTCACATGGAAGTAAGGCTAACACAAGACAAATTAAGAATCAAAAATCGCTCTTTAAATTTAATAAGGGATCTTACACATTTTCAAATTAAGTTAAAGCAAAAGTATACCTCAATTTGAAATAAACTTTGTAAAATAACAATGGAACATTAAATGACTAGATTGTGCTGATTACTACAATATAAATCATGAAGCTCGTAGTTTTCCTAATTCTTAAGTTGCACTCAAAATGAAATGCGCTTAACAGCTACAATGGTGGTTAGCGGTTTATTTGCTTTAGAAATAGTGCAATTAAAAGCATCTACTTCTTCAAAGAATTACGCCATTAATTACGTAGATAATTAATAAGAATTAAGCCATTAATTCGGTAGGTATAAAAACTCAATACATAAACTACTAGTATAATTAGCGTGACCTTACTGGAAGAAATAAATCGATAGAATGATGTAAAATTATATTTTCTCTGAATGAAAATACGATAAATAAAATCAAACATCATAATTTCAATTGAATATGTGATTATAATCTTTTAAACATCTTACTCCCGAGCTAATATAATGTACATTATTGTGTATACGTACTTATATATGTTATATAAATAATCATTACTGTAGAAAGCAGCCGAATAAGGCATCTTTCTAGCCAAGATGAAATGCTCACATAATGAAAGAATTCGTGACAAGAATGTCTGGGGATGGTTATAGTAATAAAGAGAATAAAAAATGATTATTATTTACTTATATTTATTTCAGAATGTCTTTCTGTCACAAAATTCAGCTAGTTGTTATTAAGTGAAAGTAAGCTCATTTTATACTTAGTATTCGATAAATCTATAACACCAGTCTATATCCAAATTTTTCAATTTTTTTTTTTTTTTTAAATCTCAATAATTATAAAAAAGATGATAATCGGTTTAAGGCAAACTTATGATAACTATTTTTAAAATTAATGCAATCTCAACACTCACAACAGAATGCTTAAAAAAATTTCAATTTTTCATCTTTTACGAAAAGTGAAACAAAATTAATTCATAAAATTCTTAAAAACATTATACTCGCGAGAAACTTCGTATTGAAATTAAAAGAAAATATTAATTTATTGCAAAACCTGGTGTTTTTTATTGAAAAATTTTAGTTCACTCCTCAAATCTTTTGACGATTTTCCAATTTTAATATCAAACTAGCTGCATGGCCCGGCGTTGCGCGGGCTTCTTCAAAAATTTTATAGCCCCTTGAAAAATTTTGCATTTCTCTTTAGTTCGCCTTCCGGTGTCTTGTGATGTCTTTAAAATTTTAAATTCTTTAAAATTTTTTTCCTTTTAATTTTTTCTTCTTTCCCCGTCGTACGGTTCTTTTCCCTTTCCCATTTAACGTTACGGGTTTTTTCCCCGGGTATAACATCCCCGTGAAATTTTATCTTTTTTCCCCGGAACCAGCAGATCTGGGTTGTGTCATCGAATGAGTGATTTCTATATTTTTGTCTTTAAATTCTTTTAAAAAATTTCTTTCCCTTTTTTTTTTCGTCAGACAGGTTTTCTTTGTCAAGTTTGTTTTTTCCATTTTTTTTTTTTTTTTTTTAATTTTTATTTTCCTTTGTTAAAACCCGCTTGTGCTGGGCTTTTCAAATAAAACTCTTCCCCACCCCGGGAAAAAATTTTCGTTTTAAAAAGTTCCTTTTTTCGATTAATAATTTAAAAAAGCTAGTCATTTTTATTTAAAAGAAAAGACAATCTGCAATTTATTTTTAAATAATTAATTTAGTAATGAATAATAAAGCGCGATACAACTTTTTTTTCAAAAAATATATTAATGTAAAATCCTAAATCTTAAAAAGGTTATTCTTCAATGGGGTTTTTTTGGGGTGGTTCGGGTTTTTTTTAGGGTGTTTTAGTTAATTTTGAAAAAAAAAGCAACATAGTTTAAAAAAGCTGGTTGAAAACTAAATAATTTATTATGAATTATGGGGAGTATTTACATGGGGGTATTTCAAAAAAATAGGAAAGTTGGATAAGCATATTTCGGAAGAATGGGAAAGTTAAAAATCCCTACTTTAAGGGGGGCAATTGTTAAAAAGAATTTATGGTGCTTTAAGACTTACCGCCTGGCCGGACGAACGGCGCTGCGCGCTAAATACGACGTTTCTCTGACGGGTGTTAGTGGGCCTCTCCCCAAAAGGTTGATTCGGCGTTTTAAAAAAGGAAATAGGGGGGTTGATGTGGAATACTGTTTTGAATAGAATTGCCGACCTCGGTAAGGGGAATATGATCTAACCTTTTACAAATGGGATATTCTACATTAATTTATATCCATTTTTGTAAAATAATGAATCAAAAAATTCTTACAATTAGCTAATGAAACGACTGCTTACTTTCGGATGCGTGTTCTTAAATTCATGCGTAAACACAAACGTATCTATTTATGTAAGGCTCTCTTCGCAAAAAAACGGCGCAAAAACGCCCAAAAAATCCAAAAAAATGGGAAATGATCCAGGAATCTATTTATCCTTTTTTTCTTAAATTACAATTTTTGAAAAGATACTAATTAAAAGATAAAAAACCCCAATTCGTTTGCATTTTGAACAATGAAACGGGTTTGGGTCGTTTTGGGTAAAATCGATTTTTAGACGCCAACACGTCATTTTACTGTAACGTTGTTGCAACAATGCAGACGAAACTTGAGTTGAATGTTTTTATGAATTAAAATATTTTCAATAAATTAAAATTTTAAAAAAAAGTGGTCAAAAGGGCTTTCCTATCATTCCCCCATCTTTTGGACCTTTGGCATTTCTCAATGCGGTTCGTGAGAAGATAACCCCTAGATGAAAAGATAGATAATTCATTTGTTTATTGGGTTTCATTTTTTTACCATTTTTTAAAAAAACCATAACGTAAAAAGGGGTAAAAAGGGTTAATTTTAAACGTTTAATAATGAACTATATTGTGAACATTTTAAGGACTATTTTAAACTATAATTCCTTACCGTATATATACTCAGAAACAAATTTACACAATACAAAAAATGAATGAGTACCGAAAATTGTAGCTAACAATATCCCAAAACATTTTAAGGTATCCACTAAATTTTTGGGTTTTTGATTTTAAAAGGGCATAAATGGAAAATTTCTGATATTTATGTCATTTGATTAGAAACATTTTAAAAATTTTTTTAAGGGCATTTTGACAAAAAAAATTTTTTAAAAAATATTTGGTAAAAATTAACTTAGAATAACATTTTTTTCAAAATTTTCTCCTTTTTGAAAAAATGCTTCTATTATAATAATATTTTGCATGTATATAGCTCAGACCTCTGTTCAGAGGCTCTACTATGATTTTTGAAAAATTCACATTATTTTCAGAGTTACAACCCATTGAAATAATTATCGGCGTTTTTTTCTTAAAATTTCTCCCCTCTGTTGTCGTAAAACATGGATAAACCCACTTCTAAGTTATATATTTCAAAACTCATAGTTAAGCTTCTGTACAGAGGTCTGAGCTTACACAGGCGAAATATTATTATAATAGAAGCATTTTTCACAAAAGGAGAATATTTTGAAAATGGGTCATTCTATGTCCATTTTCTGTCAAAATATTGTAAAATATTTTTTATTGTAAGACTATTCTTAAAACAATTTTCTGTACATTTTCAAATCTAAGTGACACTAAATATCATAAATATTATCCATTTATATGCTTTTGCAAAATCATGGTTCCGAACGTAGTCGGATACCTTAAGTATAAAATTACTGAAATATTTCTAGAAAAATACACGCCATAAATATTTACGTTTTATGTAGCGTACAAAATGTTTACATCATGCAGAAGAATTAAACTATTCGAATTCTTCTAGTTTACGAAATGATTTAATTTTCAAAAAAAGTATGACAGAAAGAGAAGTCTTAAATTATTAAATTCTTGAACGTAAATACCAGCCTTATTTCGTTTGTGAAAAATTTAGAGGAAAAAAAAACTAAATAATTTCTAGCAAAATTTTTCCATTAAATATATGAATTTTTGTTTCCTTATTTAATTCAATGCAAAATTCTCTTTGATTTGATAAATAGCATAATTTCAATTTAATAAATACATATAACATCATAAGCAACTCTCTTGATTTTTAAATATCAGTAATTAAATTTCAGAATCCTTTTCTAAAAAAATTTAACTGCGTCAAATAGGAATTTTGTAAAATAATTTATAAAATATTAGAATATCTATAATTGTTTACTTAAAATTAGCATGCAAAACTACATGTCTGGTAGTCGCATAAATATTCTAAATATGATAAAATTTAATTATTTTGAGTTGAAATGCAATGTCTAGCTTTACATTAGCAGAATTAAACAAGAGAAGCAAAGAAACATCTCTGTTTTGAAAGAGATATTTTCACAATATATACATCCAAACTGTGTTATTTTTACTTTTAGATGCACAAAATACACAACATACATTCTTGAACTGGAATTGCTAATTTAAGTCAGAAAATTATTCTGGTATCAAGTGAACTGGAAGAAAGAAATGGAAAAAAACCATTCGGAAGGATTTGGAAGACTAGACTAAAATCTAATTCATTTTAGAAATGTAATACTTTGAACGAATTTTACTCATCTCTTTGGGAAAAAAATTTAATTTAGTGTCTTACGCCATTTTTGAACAAAGTCTCAGAAAACTTCTTTTTCTGGAAAAATATACATGAAAAGTGCCGACAGATGTTTTTCTACGTTGAAACCTAAACCATGCAGAAACTGATTTTAATTCTTTTATTTTTATAATTTTTTTATATATTTTTAATACTTCTCAAATATATCAACGATGCGCAAAATTTCAATTTATGAATTCCCTACAATTTTTATGAAGTAAGCTTACTGGTGATGGAATAGCGTAAAAAATTTATTCAATTTCACAGGTACATTTCTAGTGGTATTTTTTATTTCTTTATTTCATATTTTTATATCATTTATATGATTTGGTTTAATTCATTTTTAGTTGTCAGTTATTGAATTGGTGTGAATGGATGTATTATTTAAATAACAAAAGCTATTTCATACATGTTAAGTATTTAAAATAATGACTTTTTAATGCAATAAAATATGGTTATAAATAAACATATAAAATTCGTACAACTTACAAAAAATTCGTACAAAATAGTACTTAACGTATAATCGCAACTATCGCCAATTCTATTAATAACTCGCAAAGTTGGTAACCCCGATTGCCTGTGTCGTACGCGTTGAATTGGCATCCATGCGCTTCGTTTCATATAATGTCGCCGATAGGTTGCGATAACACGTAAGTACCCAACATTCTATTGTAGTAATTATAGTGTACATCTTGGTCAGATATGTATTGTTTTTCTTATTCCTGAATGTAGAGAAAAAGTGGTAATTTTCATTTCGTCATCGCAAATATCGCCAAGCACAGTATACACAAAGAAAATGAAAAAATACAAGTTCGAAGAATTCTTTACTTTGAAAGCATAAAAATTTTAATATTGTTTAAAATTTTTCCAAAATGGTGTTCACACAACTAGTTTTGAAAATATGACGGTAAAAGGTTACCAGCGGGAATATTCCGTTTGGCGTCGATTGTATCATTTTTGGAGACTTTAGCACCTGCTCCGGCGAAATGGAAAGAACGAAAAACTTTAAGGTACAATTACGTGAATTAATATTTACATTAAAATACTTATGCATATTTTTGTGTTATCCATTATGGTAATATTCTTTTAAAGTTTTTCGTAATTACATTATTGCAAATTTGTATTTACATTATTGTACTTATTATTTTGCATGCATCATTGTTGCAAACGTGTTTCTAGTGTTGCTCATTATTTTATTGGAAACTCCGTGAAAAGGCATAGTTCTGAGACTTTAGTGCTAGTTCAGGTGTTGTCCTCGTCATTTGACCCAAGTTCAAAATTATGCTTTCTGTCATTAATAGTCCTTAAGTAATTTCAGAGAATGCGACATTAATAAAAAAAATCAATTAATCAATGTGTGAAAAGTTATTATATTATGTGTATTAAATCTATTTTTATTATGTTGCGAAAGTTACTGATTGCTAAAAATATTTCTAAATTTTGCTATATATATTGTCAATTTTGCATCATGGGGTATTAATCACAATTTCTGATATTGCTGGAGCCCAAAAAATATGCATTACTTTTTGTTTCTAAGTCATGATGTGGCCACGGTAGCCTAGTTCAAAAATATCGGCCGTATCTGGCTTGCCCGGGGGGTTCCCGGCTCAGTACCACAAAACCCCTTTGTGTAAAAGGGGCGATGCACGTTAAATCTGTCGAGAGGTCAAACGTCCTCCCGTTAGTGTGGTAATTAGGAGAGGGGGTGCATGTCTCAGGTGTCGTCACTTGACCATGGTTCAAAATTACTAGGTCCGTCGCCCAAAGCCCTCGTGTAGCTGAACAGTGCGATGTTAATAATCACTCATTAAGTCATGATTTCGAAATTGTCAATTTTTATGTTGTTTTTTGACATTTTTTCTATGGTTAAGTTGTTAACATTTTTACTGTCAGAAAACTCTCATATCAGAGTCAAAAGTAAATAAACCAAAGTAAAAATAAGTTTCTGAAAAAATCTTTCACTGTTTTGAGTATTTTTTTATGTGCCTTTTTTTGTTTTAGAAATAAATCATTTTTTAAAAAACTTCATATACTCAAGCAATATAAACTTGTATTCGAATGGGATAAATTTAGAATGGTCACATGATAAAGGCAGTCACGTGTTCTTCATTGAATACATAACTAACATTAGAATTGTACTTGTTTTACTTGCACAGTTTAGATAAAATTTTAAATTTGATAATTGGGTAAAAATGTTCAAATATTAAGATTTTCGAAAAGTTTTTCATAATTAAAACAAAAAAATTCTAATTTAGTGTTAAATCAAGGGTATTTTGTTTATCTACTTGCATTATTACTGTTAATAAATATGTACTTTTTAAAAAAAAATTTGTAAAAAGAAAAAGTTGGCAACAGTGAAGAAAATGAACTGATTGGTTTAAAAACTGATTCATTTACAGTCCCTATGAGTAAAATAAATTTTAAAGGGGAAAATTGGCTAAAAAAAATTTGTTGAATTATGGGGGGCCCGCGAATCATATAATTTATCCCTTTAGAAAAAAAAAAAATCTGAATATGATGGATAAAACAAGAAAATATTTCTATTCGTATTATAAAAAACCATGACATAACAAAAATAATTTTAAATGAATTTTTTCAAAACTCACGTTTTTAAATTTAATGAGCAAAGAAAGAAATAGTCAAAAAAGAAAAAAAGATTAACAAAAAAAACAAAAATTTTTTTGGAAAAACGCGGGGGGGGACTACATTTTACACTAAGAATAGATATACACATAAGAATATAAACTATTTTAGAATAGAACTAGAAAAAATTATAAAAATTTTAAATCGGCATCCAAACCCTTTTCCCCAATGAATTTTTTCTCTTAATCATTTTATTCATATTAAGTATTTTAATTTTAATCGACTCAATAAAAGAGTTTTTTTTGTTTTTTTTAATCTATAATTTATTTACCTAAAGAACACTTTTTTTTTATTTGATTGATGTATTTGTATCAAACACGAGCGTTTTCGCTTTTAGGAGTGTAACTTCATCTCTTAGTCACCAAATCTGGAATTATTCTTCAAATCTAGAAATAGTTAATCCTCTTGATCCTAATCAGGACAATTGGAACAAAGTTATGAAATTATAGTATTGTCATCGGTCCTTGACAAGTGTGCAAAATTTCGAATTAATCTGACTTTTTAAAGCGGGTAAAAATCGAGTTCAAAGATTCCATTACAGTGGCGCACACACAAGGGGGTCCTGGGAGTCCAGACAACCTTCAACCCCGGAACCCCCCATCCCCTAGAAAAATTCCTGTGTGCGCTACTGTTCCATTATATACAAGGGAAGCTTATAACTGCTTGTTAAAAAGAACAAGAATCATACTCGAATTCAATTTTAATGATTGATGTTAGATACAAACATTTAATTGTTCAACTTATTAAAGAGTTTACCAAGTACACGAATATTGCAATATAATCTATACTTGAACTTATTTTTTTAAATCGTTAATTTTGACAATTATATGGAAGTCTTAAAATTTGCTGAACATTCCATTTCTTTAATTTGAAAATATAGTGATTTCATAGAAGAAATCGTGCTTAGTAGGTAAAAAAAAATTCTGAAATCGGTTATATGCATCTAAAAAGAAACTATCTGAAGACATTAAAACGGGACTCATACAACTTCAAAGAAATCAATTCTCGCAAATCATTAAAATTATCCACACACTATAAATCTACACCCTCTCGCAACGTAAGCACCATTAGTTCAGAGTCGGTACTTTTAACTATTCAATCCATACGTTTGTTTTCACTTGCGATAAAGATCTTCGTCCATCTACCACGTCGAAAGGCTTTTGTGAAGGCCATATCTCATTTCGATTCTAAATACCCACCTTCCTTGATCTTCCCTTTCAGGGGCACAGCAAAGCGTACTCCTCCCAAACCAATATTTACCTTTAAACCTTTTATCAGATGCAGATGAAAACTTGGCTTCTAACTTCGTGGTTTAACACACGCGTTGAGATTATCAGATTGAGAACGAGCCTTAAACTGCGTGAGGGTGTTTTTGCCACCTGAATCCAATTGGGTGGCAAATGGTTCAAGTCTCAAATTGCTTTTTTTGAGACTTGGTGATCAATTGTCGCAAGGTTGGTTATCTTTAAGACAATACGATTCAATATATGTGGTCATAATATGTCATCCCTCAAATTAATTCATTTAATTTTGTTTAAAAATAAAAGAATTTAAATTTGACTTCGAGAAAGAAAAACATATTTTGTAATGATCTTACCCCTGAAGTAGCTTCCTCATCATCTTGTCTACCTAAAGCTGTAGGAGGTGACGGTGAATGTTCAAGATTCTCCATGAGAAATCTAATTTATTATTATCAAAGATAATATTCCAGAACAAGTAATCTATAAAGGAAACCCTTGGAGTGATATAAAAAGTAACGGTTATATGTGAATAAGCGCACGAAATCGAAAGATTAACTTTAATTCAATCCTATCCTCTTAATTCTAGATTCGCTAACTTAGTAGCTAAAACCCGTCCTTTATTCACGATGCTTAATTCTAATTCTTACCATAGCAACACTGTGTTCAGCTGCTCTGCTCCTACTGATCTTCGATTATCAAACTCTAACTTTATATACATTAACTAATTTGCATCTCATGGTTTCTTCTTGAGAGGAATGGCTGTGAAATAAACGCGAATGCTAGCCCAAAGATTCCCCAAGAGGATTAGTAGTAGAAAGTCGCGTAAAGCCCCGTCACAATTTTACTGTTAAATGAGTGATTAAGAGGTATATTAAATCCGCACTAGAAAGAAACACGAAGGCTACTGGAGAGATGACACCTGAGCTCTTACCTCCCTCTCCAAACGACCACACCGTACCAATAGGAGGAAATTGACCCTCGACAGATTCATCCCTTAACTGGTTTGCCCATACACCCGTACGGGCTGCTGAAAGCTGTCTACAACCAGTTTGCTCATACGCTGTACGGCCACTGATATTTTCTTCTTTCTATCTTTGATTTGCAACATATTTTTAATTCGTATAGGTGATATTATTAATGCTAGTACTAGATGCACAGCTTTGTCCATAGTACCGAAATACTTCTGATCCGGTATTTCCTTTGTGTTGAAGGCGGGAATTTTTCATTAAAGATAGGAGTTTGAATTCTTGAAAATATTCGATAAAAAACAGGGATTGGCAAGGCAATGTGTGATTTGTTGCTTGAGAAGAAATGAAAACGGAACGAATCCAAAAAAGCCGATATTATCTCTGTCTCCATTGCAATCAAGACTGAGTATTACACCATGCTTCAAATGGTGTGTGTACATACTATATAGGCACACACACACACATAAAATTCTCGATCGTTTGAAAATGCACGAACATGAAATTTTTTGTAAGTATGAGATAATATTTTTAAGATTTATTAAACATTCTTCATAGAATGCGAATTGTATTTGTAAAAACAAACATTTAGGGTTTTTTGTGTTCCACAGTTGTAAAATAGAAAATAGTACAAAAGCTTTAAAATTGTAAATTAAAATAAAATTCTTCCATTTTTGCATTCTGTGTTAAGTATAATGCGCAATAAAGGTAGTTATATGCAATAAAAAAAATGTGACTTTTTTGGAACATTTAGGGGGGACTGACCTCTTAAGGGGTCAAACATGCATCCACCCCTACACAAAGGATCTTCAACACCAGGACTTGAAGACATCGTCTACGAATGCGCGATTATGATCACTCAGCTTGGGGCCAATCATATGATCCCGCGATTAAGGTGTAATAATTTAGAAAGATAGTAAACAAATTTATACTTTATAATACATTCCTTTAAATAATTATTTATTTCCAAAGGAGGATTTTACAAGACAACTGCAAACAAATTCCTTTAAAGCATTGGGAAATAGCCATAAGCTATTTCAATGCACTTAATCAGAAATCAATGCTGATCTCAAAATTGTCTTTAAAAAAATTCTATAAAAAATAAAGAATAAAGAAAATTGTATCTTACGATTGAAATTATTACGGTTTTACACTAAAATATTTACTCGAAAATTAATTTGGAATTGTTCTCATAATGGGTTCAATTAATTTGGCAATGTTCTCACTCTTTTAAATGTGAATAATAAGATTAAAATATGTTAATATCATTTTCATTGAAGCTGTTTTTTTAATCTTCCAGGAACGAATCAGGACAGTGCAAATACACCCAGAAAGTTTTCCATATGGTTGCTAAGTCTTCAAAAATGATGCCAAACAGATTGAGACATGTATGTATGTATATGTATGTATGTATATGTATGTATGTATATGTATGTATGTATATGTATATATGTATATGTATGTATGTATATGTATATATGTATGTATGTATATTTATATATATATGTATGTATATGTATATATGTATGTATGTATATGTATGTATATATATGTATATATGTGTGTGTGTGTGTGTGCCTGTTAATCACATTGGAGCAATGGAAACTTATCAAAGACAAATTAATAGAGCTACATAATATACATGTAAATTACAGTTTAATCAATTGAGCAATGAATATGAACAGTTGCATAATTTGTATAATAGGGGTTTGGTCCACCAATATGCGGACAGGAGGTACCCTTCCTAGTTATTATTAAATAAAAATGACTCAAAAAGACAAATGTATGAAATTATGTTAATTTCTTTAAAATATCTTCAACTTGATTTGTGTGAAAAGAAAAACAAGCATAGATTATTAGAAATGTAGCCTTAACTTATATATACAATGTAAATTAATTCACCTAAATTTAAATTCTATTTTTTTTTCAAAAGAAATAAAAAATATATCAATTTATCTTGTGGCTTTTTAAAAATATCTTATAAGAATAATTTTCTCATACTCATAAGGACAATACTTATGATCAACTGTTCAAACTCATAAATGCTATTTCAAACAGTAGGGGGAGTAAAAACTTGATCCCCCACAATAAGCAGCTTATGTCTCTATTCACTATATTTATTTCAACCTCCATTTAAGAAAACAATTTTCATATGATGTATAAAAAAGGTTGATGATCACAAAAAATTAAAAAACAAATTAATTTATTAAAATAAAAAAAGAAGATAAAACAATTTTCAAAATAGCAAGAAACCAAAGTAAAAATTATGCAAAATGTAAATAAAAGGCGATTAGAATTTCAGCAAAAATCAATAGACTAATACAGTGATAAAAAGCGTTCAAACTCTGCGATCATTTCAGTTTCCATTTTGCATAATAAATAGCGCCAAATGCTTTGGTGCGTTTGCGCTGTCGATTCACTCATAAACTTTCTAGATTTCTCCATGAAATATTAAACAAAATTTTTGTAGTTGTCTCATAAAAAATTGTTTTTAACTTTAAAATTATTTAAACGTCAATGTTAATTTAAGAAATATTTATATTTTGGTGTAATTTATAAAAACAAAATTATTTAAAAATATTTTCACCAAAAATTTTTTTTTTTAAAAAAATGTATTTTAATAAAGATTTTTCTTAAAACTATAACACTGTAAAGGAAATTTATTCCTATTATAATAAATAAGTAAGCATCAACTACAAAATTGCTTTAAAAAATATCTTCAATAAATCTAGAATTAATATTTATGAACGCAGTATTTTAAATGGAAAATAATAATTTTAAAATTAAAGTTTTTATTAGAAAGGTATAATCTGGAATACATTTTTTAATTTTTAACCTCCAAATTTCCTGGCAGAGAGCTTAAATTTAAAACTTTATTGGCAGATGTGGTTATTCACATAGGTTAAAATATTTAAGAAAATATTTAAAATAAAGGAGAAATATACCCTCCGATTATATTTT
This sequence comes from Trichonephila inaurata madagascariensis, assembly GCA_019973955.1. Classification (NCBI taxonomy): domain Eukaryota; kingdom Metazoa; phylum Arthropoda; class Arachnida; order Araneae; family Nephilidae; genus Trichonephila; species Trichonephila inaurata. The sequence goes on from BMAV01004823.1 coordinate 103,482, forward strand.
TTATGATTCTTTTACGTTCAAAAAAGCAAACACTGGGTGTAATAAACTCAACGAAACATATAATTCATGACTTAAACCATTACCAAGCCCGATAACTTCCAAAAGAATCCATATTAAGATAATTCCCGCTCTGTAATATTCAAATCAGACAAAACAAGTTAAAAAAAAAAAAATTCCCAGATACCAAGCAAAAAAGGATTTTTTTCTGTATATCATTATCAGTATGAACTAAACCTTTTGACCATATTAAAAAACGAATTCTGAATTATGCATACTGTGACCCCACATTAAAATATGGAATCCGTCCGGAAAAAAGGGGAAAAAAAAAAATCCAGGCAAATTTTTTGATTTCTCCCTCGAGGTGGGAGAACTTGAAAAATATTCGAACAGAAAAGATATTCTAAAAAGGGTCGGACATCGATAAATTCAACTTTTTAAACAACGCAAAGGTTCCATTACTTTTTTTTTTGTGTAAAAAATTTGCAGGATGCACGGCAAAGGTTATAAATTGAAGTGTAATGCTTTCTAATGCGTATTATGATGGATAGTGAAACAGGTAATTTATCTTCTCTTATAATTTTGTTATTCATTCATCTAGAAAGAGAATGGTATAGAAAAAAGCTGGTTACCAGCCTCTGCAACGTGGTTTAATTTTGTTTTGGAGATATATTTTTTGTTGTTATTTATACGCAATAGGTGTGTGCCCTAAGTAAAAGTGATTCTTAAGGTGACTTTAATAGGAGATGATATACAAGCAAGATTGGGTAAAATCAGTACCTTAACTACTTCTGAAAGAAATGTCAAAAATGTATTGGTCATTCTGATTTTATTTCTTGAAAGTTGTTTTATAAGTAAACTTATTTAATAATAAATTTTTATTTAAAAAAAAAAAAAACAGTCCTTCTCTTAAGAGAAATGGCTAAAGATTTTAGTTCTATTTAAACTTTTCAATTAATATAGAATATATTGTTGATTGTATCAAGCTTCGGAAATTTTGCGATTAATCTATCTTATTGTAAATAACATAAGCAAAACGTGTTGCAATTTAAACTATAGAATTTATTTAAAAGTCATTTTACTTATTATTAAGTATAACAAAAGATATATAACTTTATTGATTTGTTATTTAAGCATGGTATTCTTGTATGATTTCTAGTTCGTGAAATGAAAATGTAAGAAATAGATTTTTAAAATATGCCTAGGGGAAGGTAAGCCATGTAGCAACATGTCTACATCCGAAATGTAAAAATATGATTAAGTTTAACCCTTTATAAGGCCATTTTTCTTTCTTTTAATGTTATGTTAAAATATTTTTATGATTTAGATTGATATATTAAAAAATTAATTCAATTTATTACTTAAAACAAATTTGATTTTTAAGACCATTTTTTGGTAGTTAGTACGTTTCTCACCACCCACTGGAAGCTATTTAAAGGTAAAACATCTTATGTTTTGCATTTCTTTTTTTATTTTACATTACATGATATTTAAAAAAAATAACTGTAAATACTAAATATACTGAAGAAACTATAAATTATATATACTTTGTATTAAAAAATGTAAGAATTTATACACATTACTTTCCATGAAATTTCAGAAAATTCGGATCAATACATAAAGAGAGAGGGATTGCATACAGAGGTATCTTGTTCTCATGTGATTTAGTACAGAACAAAGTGCAACATCTATCTGTTTTTCAATTCCTACTATTAGCTCGCACTGTCTATATATTTATTTATTTATATATTTGTATATTTATTTATTTATCTTGGAGGAATTTTCAATCGTTAATAAAATACATTTTAAAGCGCTGAATTGAGCTGAAATTTTATATACATTTTGGATGACAGTACAATATTTTAATTATAATTAATAAAAATTAATTGATTAAAACTAATTATTTAAAGAATTACAAATACAGCCACGTTGGCGACTTAGCAACCCTTTTGGTGACTTGTGTCAAAACTTGAAAAGGTTTTTTTCTCACGTGTTAAAGCATTCAGTTGGACTGAAATTAAAAGGACAATACGATACTTTAATGATAATTAAACAAACTAATTACCACTTAATGTTGTGATTTTGTCCTATGTATATACATATTTATATTAATTGTAACTATTTAATAAAAAGTAGCTAAAATAAAAATTTTCGTTGTTGATCTAAGTAGGAATTCACTTAAAAACTATTTTTTTATATTACTTGTTTTGTCAAATTTGGGCATAGGCTCACCAACTTTAGTCAATTGTATGTCACGTGGAACAGTTGTCTTGCTGCTCAGGAAATTTACAGATTGTCATTTGTACTTGCGACTTAGAAAATCCAAATCCAGACATCAGCTGTGTTAGTTGAATTGCTAGCAGCACACATCATAGGTGGGAAAATAACTTTCCATCAACATTTAAAAATTAATGTAGTTGGTGGTAAGTATACTAACCACAGCCGTATATAACAAATTAAGGAAGGAATTCTTAAAATTGACTAGCCATAAATTCACGAATTTTTAAAGCAATTATTGAATTGTTACTATTATTTGGTGAGAGAATGTCTTAAGGTATCCTATTACGTTCGGAACCATGATTTTAAAAAAGTGCATAAATGTATAATTTTCATGATATTTAGTGTCACTTATGATTAGAATAATGATAAAATTGTTTTAAGGACATTTGACAAAAATTATTTAAATACAATATTTTGGAAAAATTAACTTAGAATAACCTTTTTTCCAAATGTTCTCCTTTTGTAAAAAATGCTTCTATTGTATTAATATTTTGCCTGTATATTTATATATATATTGTATTAATATTTTGCCTCAGACCTTTGTACAGAAGCTCAACTAGAATTTTTGAAACGCATAACTTGGAAGTCGGTTTATCCATGTTTTACGAAAACAGAAGGGAGAAATTTTAAGAAAATACGCCGATAATTATTTCAAATGGTTGTAACTCTGAAAATAATGGGAATTTTTCAAAAATCATAGTTGAGCCTCTGTACACAGGTCTGAGTTATATACAGGGAAAATATTAATACAATAGAAGCATTTTTTTACAAAAGGAGAACATTTGGAAAAAAAGGTTATTCTAAGTTTATTTTTTGCCAAACTATTGTATTTAAATAATTTTTTTGTCATAATGTCCTTAAAACAATTGTATACATATATTCTAAGTGACACTAAATATTATGAAAATTATACATTTATGTGCTTTTTTAAAATCATGGTTCCAAACGTAGTCGGATACCTTAAAGTTCTGATTAGATCTATTTACGTGGAACATTTCAAAACGATAGATATTCGTGAACATTTTAAATCACATATTTTTTTAGTAACTTTTTTGACAAAATCTTTAAATATTTAATTATATGGCACATTAATATGTATTCAAAATTTCAAATCCATAAGATAAGTAATATTTTTCAAAAATGTTACTTTTGTATTGAAATTTACACTGTTAATAAATTGATAGTTGAATTGATTACATGACGATAACTCATGCATGCCAGTATTCTAAGTTTTGATGGACAAGGATCTTCTAATTTAACTGTAGGAAAATTCAAACTTCATTAGAAGCAAAAAAAAATTTTGGTTTCGTCGTCATTAAAATTGAAAATTTAATTTTTAGAACGATTTTTTTTAACAAGCCAACTTAAAATCAATTCTGTTTAAATGCCGCTAAAAGTGTATTTAAATATATTTATTTGTCTAATATTAAAAATAAAACTTATTCGTTATTTTTTAAAAACGGTACTTAACGGTTAAAAAACCATCAAGCCAACCACGTACAAAACACGCCAAACTCTGGCAAATATTAGTTGCTAATATGAATAGGCGGTGCTATTTTCAAATATCATTCACTTTGTAACGGATAGTTTCAACTTTTATTGCCCATCAGGTGTAAAGGTTAGTAAGGATGACTGTTGAGCAGAAGGGTCTGTGGGTTCGAATCCCGGAGAAGGCACAGAAGTTTGTAAATGTGTAGTGCCTTCATGGCTTCGGGGTACTCTAAATAGCGGTTGAGCTACAAATCCTCTCGCGAGGTTGGTGGAAGGGGAAGAGAGGTGGAAAGGCCCTGGCCATCTCCAGGGAGTTCTTCCTTATAATTGGAGAGAAAACGAATCAAATCGTACTACCACATGTGTGGTGTTCAAAGCTGCGGATAACGACAGGTATCACTTAGTCCTTTGCCATGATGAATTTCGTGAGCCTCGATCTGGCCTTTTCCGATCAGATGAAATTAGTAACAACAACAGTTTTAATTTAGCGTGTTTTTCTTAATATTCTGTTACTATTTAAAGGAATCATGAAATCAAAGACGGTTTAATTTTAGTTTATACCGGTTTTAATATTTGTATGTAAGGTTGATGAGTGTTTTATAAAAAAAAATTTCATCATTGAGCCGTAATGAAATTATCTTAACGTAAAATATCACCATGTTCTTATTTCCGAAAACTCGTCGAAGTAATCTCTAACCCAGGGTTTCAGTTACGATAAGTAAGTCTCATATTTGTTTTAAATCCTCGTATAAAAATTCAATTTTGTAAAATTGTTTTGTTTGCGAGAACATGCTAATTGCATTATGATATTTTATCACCCGCGATGTTGCTTTTTTTAAGAAAGAAGATGTTTTAATGCATCATTCCCCGATGTCAAAACTCATTTACCTTTTTTAACTTTTAACCAAAAAAGAAAGGAAGAAAGAAACTGCACAGTTTCTTCCCAAATATTATCGAGATAAGATCTTGCATTTCAGTTCACATTTCAGGAAGTTAATGTTACTAAGATTGATTACGGGATAAAATATTCAAGTGCGTTTCAAAATTAAACTTTAAACTTGTATCAAGCTCTTCGTCTCATAGTGTGCATATGTGTTCATTTCATATCACACGCCACTTTTTCTTTAATGTCAGAAGTAAAATTCAGCTGTTGATTTCTAATGTTCATATTAAATAAAATTATATATGACTATTACAAATTAATTGCTCGCAGTTGCTTAATTAAATGATGTATCAGCAAATAAATATTAATCTATGCTAAACAAATAGTTTTCTAAAAATATAATACACAAAAAAAATACCTTAGTACTTTTTCTAGTGCTTATAATTTTAAATATGCTTCTCAATGAAATGGATTTGTTTTCAACTAAGTCTAAATGGCCACTGTAGCTAGGGATTGCAATACCGGTATACTGAATACCGGTATTTTGAGCCATTTGTACAATTTTGTAATACCGGTATTCACAAGCTTAAATACCGGTTTTTCGGTATTTACCAGATCTTTTTTTTTAAAATTGTCCCCACTCTATGTTCAGGGATCTCCAACCTAGCAAAATAGTATACGTTTTTGTTTTTATGTTTCCTAACGGGTGAAATTAATCAGACTGTGAATATAAAGTTGCATCGTACAATTATGAGAAATGATAAAATATGTGACTTATCCAAGAAGGCGGATCAAAACTCTTCTATTACAGCTCAGAGTGATGCTGTGAGTGAGTGAGTGAATATTAACGTCGCACTGTTCAGCTACACGAGGGCTTTTGGCGACGGACAACGTAATTTTGAACCATGGTCAAGTGACGTGGACGACACCTGAGCTGGCACCTCCCTCTCCTAACTACCACTTCACACCAACGGGAGAACGTTTCATCTCTCGACAGATTTAACGTGCATCGCTGCCCTACACGGCGGGTCTTTAGTGGTACTGGGCTCGAACTCATGACATGCCTGCCATAGTCCGATACCTTAACCACTGGGCTACCGCAGCTCCCTCAGAGTGATGCTACACGCGCGCAGATTTCGTAGTCTGATATTCTTATCTGTGAAAAACAAGGTTGTAGTTATAAAGAAAGTGCGTAATATTTCGATATTTTTTTTTTAAATTGAGGAGTTTGTTATTCACATTCTATTTGCATATCATACTTGTATTTACGTATCATCATGATTTTACAAATGAAAATGAAAAACAAAAAAAAAAAAGAGACTGTAACCAATTCAAATTTGATCAAGTTTATAGTAAGTTTTCTTCAAATTTTTTACCCACAAACCTTTCCTCACATTCAGAAGAATTCGGTACAGTTATCGAAGAGGAAGATGACACTAATGTCGATAGTGAAAAGGATATGTTTCTTGAGCAAAAATTATATATAGAATTAGCGATTACTAAAAAAATTTCAACAAAACAAAATACAATACAGAAATCAGCTATATCCAAAACCCCATTCGACAAGAAATCGATTTATTTGAAGATGAGAGATTTAGAGATATAAATACCTGGAAAAAGTATATCGAGTATTGTTAACAATACCACCAACTAGCGTGGATGCCGAAAGAGTGTTTTCGACAGCCGGTAATTTTTGCACATAATTATGTTCCAGGTTTAATGGTAGTACAATTAATGCATTATGTTTTTTAAGATAACATTTCAAAAATTTGAATAGTACCCCAGACTGAATAGTGTTATTTACACTTTTTTGTAATTTAAATAAATGATATATTCCTTTACTATTTTGTGATTTTTATATACTGTTATAATTTAAAAATTACAAATTAATTTTTTGTGATAAACTCTCTAATAAAACTGGTAAATAAAACAAAGAAACTCCTGTATTTTCTTTCTTTTCCTAAAACTTCTATTACCGGTATTAAAACCGGTATCACAAGATCTAAAAAATACCGAATACCGGTATTAAACTTTTGGCCCGATATTGCAATCCCTAGCTGTAGCCTAGTCGTGATGGCCACGACGTTTTTAATGGCTGCGGTCAAGGTAACGGACTGTGGCTAGCGTATCATGAGTTAGTACGGCTGAAGACCCTCCGTACAGATAGGACCAGTACACTTTAAATATGTCGAGATTCAAACATCCTCCCGTTGGTGTGGTGTGGAAGTTATGAGAGGGGGTAACTTAGATGTCGTCGTCGTCAATTGACCATGGTTCAAAATTAAGAGATCCCTCGCCAAAAGTCCTTGAGTAGTTGAACAATGCGACGATAGTATGCACTCACTCAGAGCGTTTTTGAGTTGCGGGTTCGAGCCCTGGTACTACTAAAGATTTACCATGTAGATAGGTTGGCTTACGTTGAATCTGTGCTGGTTCAAACTTTTCACGTTGGCGTGATGGGGAAGTTAGCAGAGTAAGGTGCCGGATCAGATGTCACCTCGTCACTTAACCGATGCTCAAAATTACAAGGTTCATCGCCAGTAGCTTTTGTGTTACTTAAAAAATATATTTAATGGAAACATTCATTCAATCAACAAAGAGTAGTGTAGGGAGATTGTCATTAGAATTTATAGCTGAAACTCAAGTTTGAGAAAACTTAAGAATTAAATTAGTATTTTGACAAAATTTTTAATAAAATTTTAGTTATTAGGAAATTAAAATCAGGCACTCACTATTTTTTTTCACCTTAATATTATTGAATAATATGTAAAAAGTGTGAGTGCCCAAAAAAATGGTAAGCTTAAATTTGGAAAGGTACACATGAGTGTCTATCACTCACTTGGTTAAGATACACAGGTAATTTTTATTTCTTTTTTTTCCTCAAAACCAGAATTTCCCGAGAAAAGAAAAATTAATAAATATAAATAAAAAATTTTTTCCGCCTATATCTCAGCTGCTTCTTCGACCCAGCCCCCCAAAAACCGAGAAACTTCCGCTTTTTCCTGGAACGGAAAAAGGAAGAAGGTTTAAAAAAATAATAATAATAAAGGAAGAAGGTGCGGAAAAGTGGAAAAAAAGTGGGAAAAACTTTAAATGGGGCGTGCGGTTTTTCCCAAAATCCGTTTGATGCCGGGGCCGGTACTATCGGTAAACACGAACTTTTCTTCCACCTGTCATATCGTTCGTCCCACGTTTCTTGAATAAAAAAAACTTGGCATAGAAGAAAATGAAATTAAAAAAACAGCTGGCCAGGAAAAAAAATTTTTTTTCCCCGTCCACCATAGTTGTGGAAAAGTTAGTTTGTTTTTCAGTAGAAAAATATGATGTTTGAGTCATTTTCTCTCTCTTCGTCTTTTTTATAGTTAGAATATATTCTTAGTGTCTGTACTTTATTTGTAGGAGTAATGTTTATATACAGTGTAACTAAAAACAAAAAAAGAAAAAAAAGTAAAATACTCCAATGCAAACTCATTCATTTTTAGTTTTTCGGATATTGAGCAACTAAGACACGATTTTCCCATGTATGAAAGCTACGTAAGCAAACTGAAAAATTTGCCGCAGAGAATAGTTATTCATTTCATTGTTTATCTTTTAATGCAATTTCCTATGCCTATTCCATGAAACAATACTGTGCTGAGAGGTTGATGTACGTTAAACCTATCGAGACTGAAAATTCTTCCATTGGCTTGATGAGGAAGGTTGGAGAGTGAGATACCAGCTCAGGTGTCATCCTTGTTGGTTAGAAGGCGCTCAAAATTAAGAGGTCCATCACTAATAGTTTTCGTGTACCTTCTAGCAGAGTGCGTGACTCAAATAATAAATAAATAAATCCATGACTTAATTTTAACATTGCCGCCCATCTGGTGTAGCGGTTAGCGGCGCTAACTTTTTTGCCGTAGGGCCTGGGTTCGAATCCTGGAGAAGGCATGGCTGCTTTGTAAATGTATAGTGCCTTCGCGGCATGGGGGTACTCTAAGTAGCGGTCGAGCCCCAAGTCCTTTCATGAGGTTGGTGGAACGGAAAGAGAGGTGGAATGCTCCTGACCACCCCCAGGCATCCTCCCTCAAAATTGGGGTGGAAACGAGCCAAAACGTACTGTCACCTGTATGGCGCTCAAGGATACGGCTAACGACAGGCGTACAATCTAGCCCTTTGCCTAGCCCATTGCCTGGGCCTCGATCTGGCACATGCCAATCAGTTGGCATTAATAACAACAATTTTAATACTACTCAATTTCTGTTTGATATCCAGCACAAATAAATGGAATATTTTTTTAAGTAAAAAAAAATCATTCTCAAAATGTAATTAAATGAAAATTTTGTTAAAAATTTTGAATTTAGCTTGATTAGCTAGTTTTTTGACAGTACAGTTACGTTTATATTTATATAGTAATAGTTTTAATTTATATTTTTCTGTTCTTTTCCTATTTTGTTTTTCTTCTGGTGTTTCTTAAAAAATGAAATTCGAAAAGAAATAATGAAATGTTTGAAAAATTTAGAGCTTTTAGAATGCAAACACAGATAACACGCGCTTATGATTTTACCAGTTTTTTCAATCCTTACTATTAACTCACACTCTCTCTATTCATTTATTTATTTATTTATCTTGGTGGAATTTTCAAACATTAATAAAATACATTTTAAAGCACTCAATTGAGCTGAAATTTTATATACATGATTATTTTGGATGACAATACAGTAATTTAACTATAATTAATAAAAATTTTCATTGATTAAAACTAATTATTTAAAGAACTACAAATACAGCTACGTTGATGACTTAGCGACCATTTTGGTGACTTGTGTCAAAACTTGAAAAGGTTTTTCTAATGTTTTAAAGCATTCAGTTGAACTGAAATTTTATATACACGATTGTTTTGGATGACAGTACGATACTTTAATGATAATTAATAAAAATTAATTACCACTTAATGTTGCGATTCTGTGTACTATGTATATACATATTTATGTAAATTGTAACTATTTAATAAAAAGTAGCTAAAATAAAAATTTTCTTTGTTGATCTAATTTTTTTTTTTTATATTTCTTGTTTTCTTTCATCTATATTTATCAGCAAGTTGAATTTCGTAAAAGAAATCAACAAGTGAATTTTAAATTTATATTTTTTTTTATATTATAATATTCTTATTTTATTTTTTAAATATCGAAAAGACTCAACCAGTTATAGACATACATTTTTTTAACATAGGAGCTTTCCTTCTCTATGCATGTTTCTCTCTCCTCTCTCTCTCCTCTCATAGACGTTTTAATAACGCATACTTGTATTTCTATTACGAACAAAAGAGAATATCTAAAAAGTTCAAAAGTACCAAAAGCAATTAACTGATAAAATAATACTGATGTTATTGAAAAATACCGAATCGTATTAGATGTATGTAGAATCAGTTTTTTAACAGAATTTTTTAATTAAAAAAAAAAGAAAAAAGTTTCTTAAAAAAAAATAAAAACGATATAGAGAAAAAGATTAATATCCATTTTTAAAATGGAAACTGTCGCAGATCAAAACATTGTTTAAAATTAATTCTTTAGCAAAAAGAAACTATATTCTCAAAAATAATATTTTTCGAGAAAAACACCTTCCAATTTATCACAGTTCAACAAAAGAAAAGTAATAAAATGTTTTCGAAAGTAATTTGATACAATTCTAAAGATAATTCCTTTTTAGTGGTTTATATTTTGAATCGAGGAAATCACATGAACATCTTTGAATAATACTCGCTTAAAAATTCGAAATTTAGTAATGCAGTGCCATCTGGAGTCATAAATGTAAATTAAGAATGAGAGGATTGTGTTTATTTCATATCCGCAAATTATTGCAAGCATCATTTTCTGTGATGTTCAACTAAATAATTTTTAGCGATTTGGAGAACATAATTAAGAAAGGGGATTAATGAATTTATTCTTTATTTTAATTTCCACCGTGTTGTTTTTATGTTAGATCATATTTTATTTTCCTCATTAATTTGTTTTCTTTTCTTTTCTTTTTGGATTTTAGGCGTAAAGAATTAAATATTGATTTATGATGACTGTTAGAGCAAGAAAAAATCAGTGAATTTTATTTAAATATTTTTTTTTTATCATCAATCTACTTCCCTCGTTGGAAAAGAAAAAATGAAAATATAGAGATAAAAATTTAAAGTATTTTTTTCAAATACGCTTTAAAACAGACTAAAATTCTGAAATTTCTTATTATTTATTACCTCATGCGTACTTTGATGCAAATGTTTATTTTAAATTCATTTAAAATATTTAATTATTTTTATATTTTAAAGTTATTTTAAGAAATCACAAATGGCAAATTTTAATTTGATTTGTTTCTCAGTTTAACATCTTAAAGAAATAGAATCGTGAGGAACAGAATTCCTTGCTATCTAATGAATATTTTGTTGATTTCATTTGTCCATTATGAAGGAAATTTTGGCTTACAAGGTCATTGTCATATAATAATTTAGAAAATTTTTAGTTTATGCAATACTTATTCGATTAATTATACATTGAACATAAAAACATAAGTTTCCAAGGGTATAGGATTGTGCAGTATTTTATAAAGTGAACTTAACAAATATTCTGTGTAAAATTTTATCAAATATTAGTTATTTATTTGTGTGTGAGTGTATGCGTTAATCAATTTACTATTATTTAACGAAATAACCAATATAACATTAGCGCTAGTGGCTAAAAAGTGTGAAATGAAATACTCGAATATTTTACTTTCTTAACGAATGATGCATTTAAACTAAACAATTAAAATTCATCCGACTATTAGATACAGATTCAGTAACTTAAAACTTTGAATTAAGTAATAAAGATAATATACACATGATGCAATCTATGATTTAATTTTTCCGCGCGAACTAATTTAAGAGCTTATGGTCTTGAAATCAAAGTGCTCATAGTGGCCAGCATTGCTCAAGTCGAGTAACAAGTTCGAGTTCTGATTCAATTAAAGATTCACCGTAAGTAGTAAGTAATAAAGCTTGTTGTGCATTAAATAGAACTGCGTATCAAATCTATGAAGTAGAAAAATGGGAATGTTACAAAACCATAACATTTTAGGTGTGTTCCTTTTTTTCCCAGATTTAGAATTACGAGATGCTTTGCCATCAATCCCTCTGTTTATCTTAAGTGGGATGGCGAATCTTTAGAGACGTGGGTCAAATTTTGTTCCTATTTTTTGTACTGGGGGGGTTATAATGCCCATTTGACCGATTTGGTTTTTAAAAATTTTAATGGGGATTTTAAAACTAAAATCTTTTAAAATTTTTTAATTGGCTTATTGGGTAAAAAAAAGGGGGCTATGGAAGTCTCTTTTCACAAACATAACTGATTAAAGTGCTTTTTACCCGAAGAAAGTGCTTTTAAATAGGGTTTTTTGTTTTGGGTTTTTGGGAATTGTTTTCAAACAAACAAAAATGGGAGCAAATTTTATACATTTTGATTTTTTGTAAACACTTTTTGTTTTTTTTTCCCAAATACTACATACTTTCATATGCTTTTGTTTGGTTTAGATTTGGAACCGGGGGTGTAAAAGTTACCGGCGTATCACGATGGGGGGCCCCTGGTTTTCCGGGCCCCTAAAATGTGCCCAAAGAATCGCTTTGGGAGAGCCCCCCAAAAAAGGGGAAAAAGAATTTGTTGGGGTTTATCAGGACTAGCTACGCCAGTGTTTGGAACTGTAATGATCAAACTAAAGGGGGTATAGAAAAAGCTTTTAAAATTTGTTTTTTTGTGTCAATGGGCTTGAAAAAATTTTAATGGAATATAAATAGTCCACACAAATTAGAAAATTTAAGTAAACCCGCGAAACAAACAAAAGGGGTGCCTAAATCGTAGGCCCCCTTTAAAAAACTTTTCTTTGGGCCCGCTTGCCCCACGGGTCAAAAGGTTCGCCATCACTGTCTTAATTCAAATCAACAAATCAAATTGTAAGCTAAGAGATCCGATTAAATTTTATCGTAGGGCACATTCTAATCTTCAATATCTATTGTTGAATTGGAATAGAATTTATAACCCTCAACCTTCTGTTCCGAACATCAAGCTATAGAACCAAACTATTTTGTCAATTTTTATAATTAAAGCAAACAATAGTATAAAATTTCGAATTTTTCAAAAAGATATCAACTTTAAAAGTTTTTTTCAATGATATACAAAAAATTTTTCCCATAACCCATGGGGCAAACATAAAAATTTTGTAAGATAAATATAAATAAAACCCCCAAATTTTGTACCTACCAAAATACAGTTTTTTAAAAGTTGTTTTAAGATGATGCTTTTAAAAGCTTTTCATAGACTGAGGGGCTTTGAAATATTTGATCCACGCCTCACACTGATGCCATGCAAACGACTATCTGTCATTCCCATAATAGACCAAAAGTTCTTAACCTTTGAGCAATTTTAAAGCAACACGCCAACTTTACAATATTGAAAGCAGCATTTCCAAAATATAAAGGTTGCCCAAATGAAAAGAGGGCAACCCTGAAAAAAAGAATATTTTTTGGAAATCAAAAGAAACTGGCATGAGTTTTGTGACAAACCCCTGTTTTGGTAGCGGGTCCCCTTCACTTAAAAGAACGTGGATGATTCTTGGGGAGAGCTTCCTTCTTTTAAAACCAAATTGAAACGTAATATTCAAGAGACTTTCAAAATTGAAATTACATGGGACAAATCCGGGCTGTGCGGGGGTGTTCAAAATGGATTTTTTTTAAAGTTGCCTTGTTTCACGGAGACGGGGGGCGGACGCCGTCTGGGGTTCCGATATCGTTTGCCACCCTTCCAAAACTTTTCAAATTTCTCAACTTTTGACCAAACGTGCTCGACATAATAACTTTTGATGAGCCCATACCCTTTATTAGATTTTTAAGTACCACTCCTTTAAAAAATTTAAAAATAATTTTTTACGAATTTTGGGTACTTTGTGGAATATTTTTTCAGCCCTCTCCCGATAGGGGAATTTATAAGAGTATTTTTGCAGGGAAATGGGAAAAGTTTTATAGCAGAAATTGCGTTTTTAGTTAAGCTTTTTCAGGGATTGGAAGATTTTTTAATTTTTTTCCAAAAATAGTTAGTCAAAAAGGGAATGCTTTTTTTCATTTATAAAAATTAGAAAAAGTTTTACTATTTTTAAGGAAAGTGATAAGTTAATTTTCAGTAGAATATCTTTTAATTAAAATTAGCTCTAATGGATTAAATTTCCCCCAAAATTATATTTTCTTTATGTATATCCCTTAATTTTCAATGTAGTGATTTAAATAAAAATATTGCATGAAAAAAACTGCAGTAAATCATAATGTGGTAGATAAAGGGTTAAATTCACCTCCTGCAATCAGAAAACATACTACCACGCGTTATTCCGATCTGGACGCATCGCTAAATGGCTCAAATTTACTTTTGATTCATGTCCTCTACCTCTAACTAGCTTCACCGTTAAACGTCGTATGCGGAGTACTTTTCCCTACTGTCCTTCGTGACCATGTTTGGTGGATCTGTTATAGCTGCACTCAATCTGATGCAATCATATATGTCCATTTTTCATTTGGGCAACCCTTATATAAATCCAATTATAAAGAACTTATAATTTATCGAGTAATTATTGTAAAGTAGAACTTATTACATACATCATCCCACTTCCCACACTCCCAGAAAAGAGATAAGTTATTATTTAAAACTAAAGATGGATCCAAATTTTCCACCCATTCATTTCCTCTACAGCCACGCTTCTAAAGAATAGCAAATTTTGTGCTCATTGGAATGGATTACGTAGTTTTTCCCTGCACCGAAGAAAAGTTTCGAACGAATTAAAGGGGATACTTCTGCTTCAATTAGTATACATTAAAGGTTTGCTTTCCTTGCGCAGGAGAATCCCAAGTTCTCCAAAGTTTTCCTACTTAGCAGCGAACAGGCCGATTCTGTAAACAGTTTTCAGGCGTTTGCTGCTTGGTTTAGAATAGCGAAGATTATGTGCTTTGCATGATGATTTTTCCCGAACTGTGCTTAATGTGGACAATGATGAAGTGAAAACGAAGTGTGATCTGTTAGTTGTCGTATCAGATTAGGAATAAAAAATTCGAAACGTGATTTGAGTATTGTTATTCGCCGTTTGGTTTGGAATGAGTTGTTGTTCTGGTTGTTATTCATTCTAGAGCTAATCGAATCAAAAAATAGATTAATATGGTTTCTGCCTTTTTTGTGATTTTGTATGAGCCAACAAGATAATTTCTTTAAATAAGAATATATTTGAATTAAAAATGTGATACATAGTTTTAAATATTATCTTGATGAATTGTTTTTAGAAGCTGATATGGCATGAATGATGTTGAAAGAATATTGAATTCATTATAAGAAAATTAAAGAACAGCCCGTAAGTTTATTAAATTATACCCCTGCTTCTCAAACTTTCAATATTTGCAACCCAATTTTCAGTTATAATTTTCATCGACCCCTTCCCCCCCTTTCTTACAATAATAATGTACTTTGATGGTAAAGCTACAATACAATACAACTTTAATTACAAATCGTACAAATTATCAAGATAAATATTAAGTTTTGTATAATGTTTTGAATATGACAAGCCAAGGAGAGTCGCTAGTAATTACTAAGCTTGTTTTTAATTGAATATGGATGAATTAATTATCAAATACTTTGTGTGCCGTACCGATCCATTTATAAGTATGGCATATTATATCGGTGTGAATGTGTGTTTCATTTTTGATTATAACGGAATGTATTTTGTTTTGCTTCCTTTCAGTAAATTGATAATTATTTTAAATCCTTAATTTCGATTTCTCGATTTGATCACGCCCCTCCCCCAGATAGGGTTAGCACGCCTTTCTAGGGGGGCCCTCCATAGCTTGGGAAACGCTGATTTATACAATTAATTTTAAAAATAGTTGAGGGAATAAATAAAGGTAATCGATAATTAAATTTAATAAGCTAGTATACCACACCAAATAATTATAAATAAAAATCAGGAGAGAATTTTAACTTCTCTTGCGAATATTTCTTAAACTAATATTAGGCGAAAATTTTTTTGTTATGAAATTAAATCCATGTTTTTAGGGCATAGATTTCACATCTGTAAAAATGTTGGCATGTTAGATTTTTTTAATGCTTCCATAACTGTATTTTTTAAAATTTATTCTTTATTAATAATTTTTTTTCAATCGTTTTGATCTGATGTTACTGTCCATCAGGTGGGATATGTAGCAACAACAGATATGTTAGCATTTTAGGTCATGTGTCCTTTTTTGGGGTGGTGCGAAGTAAATTGTTTAATTATGACACAGTGCGACATAATTAAACAATCAATAACCCCAATGAGTCTCTTTTTAAGATGACTGTAACACTTAAATATCTAATTATCATCGGGTATCCCTTTCTATGCTGTTTTTCATTCTTCGTGGAATTTCTTTTGGTTATTTTTGGATTGTGATTGCTTTGTTTGAAATACACGACAAAGAACACGCTTAAAAATTTAAAATTGTTGCATACTTATCAACGTCAAGGCCAAATTATTAAAAATAGTATCTTAAACTTAAATCATGAATGGTTAGTGTTCAAGTACCATGTACTCACAAAAAAAAAAAACCTTCATAATATTTTACATCCCATTCAACTCTTTTGAACAGTCTTAGACAAAAGCGGATGATTCTAAACACCCCCAACGAATGGAACAGAATTCAATCATGTTCCCAACCAACCACCGGAATTCGATGACACATTTTTTTTCCCTCGATAGCGGGGTGACTAACAGACCGGGATTGTGCTCGGGGCGGCCTAAAAGAATAGGATCGCTTATCCATTGTTTCCGATCAACATCCCTTCTTCCTTCTAAATTATAGGGTACATCTTTTCAAAAAGACCAAAATGACAAAACGGAGTGAACTCTCTTCATCCCCCACCCCCTTCTTCCTTTACATCCCAGCTGCTGAAGTCCTGAACACCTCTATTCAAAGTGAGTGTGTTAAGCAGTCTTTTTCTTTTTTGAATTTAAACGCTTAATTTTAGAGAAAAATCGATAAAATTGCTCTTAGTACTGCGTAGGAGAAATTGTCAGCATTTTTTTTTAAAAAGAACTTTTCCATACAGTTAAATATAATACCATCAAGTACTAAAAGATCTCTTCGGTATTATATTTTATTTAGAAATGAAGTATAGTCATTTTAGTAACGATATCGTAATTAATTAATCTTGGACCATAGAAATATAGCTTAAAATTTAAAATGTACTCAGCAAAGGGCTAAATTCTTTTTTCGTCATTAGTCACATGAAAACTTCTATCACGTGTTTTCAGCCAATCAGTTTACAAATTCATGTGACGGCATATTCACATGAAAAATGCAATTATGTGTTTCCAGCTAATCAATTCATGTGCTTCGCTGTTTTGTCATTTTTTTAATTTTTGCAGAAACTTTCTTTTTAAAAGTACACGTTTGTCAACAATAATAGCCTATATAAGTAAACAAAATACACTTGTTTTAAAATTATCTATATAAAATAAGATTTTTTTTTAATTTTAAAATCTTTTTGATATAATTTTTTTATAATATTTAAACATTTTAAGCCAATAAAATTTGAAATATTACTTAAATTTTATAAATATAAAAATAAATTTCAA